>JAADXZ010000892.1:0-11810 GCA_023338055.1 Phytopythium mirpurense
CACCGGGTGACTGCTACGGCTGTTTTCTACGAGGTCGTGGGCGAGGGTCCATCCGCGCCACGACCATCCTCCACTCCACCACCTGCGTCTTTACCGGCCACTGCCGACTGAGACAAGGGCCTTCTCGTGTGTGTGCGGGCGCCCAGAACTTGCGGCCCCGCTACACCACATTGTCACAAGACAAGTTGCGAGCGTGGTATTTGTTGTAACTCCGCAGTCGGTCGGCTGCCTTCTTCTTCTCGTGCAGGTCGATCGCGAGCTTTCCCTTCGCCTTCGCGTGCTGCAGCGGCACGGCTATTGGCCGAGAGGTGGCGCCTCCGCTTCTTGCTCAAGGCGAACTCGTGCCATTGCGACGGTGTCATGATAGTCTTGAAATTGTAAAAGAAACAGTCCGCTCGCACCGCCTTGTACCACTCCTCAAACGAGGTGAAGCGCACGTCCATATTGCGGCGGCGCTTGAGTAGCGTGTGCAGAGCCCGCACGGGGACTGACGGAGCCCGAGAGCCGCTGGGGCCCTTGGTTGTCTTCGACTTGTTCACAATCCTCTGCCATTCGCTCTCAACTACTCGGTGCTAGTATACTCAATCCATATATTTATATACGAGTTCGGCACTCACATTTCGTAGCTGCCGAGTGTGTCTTGAAGCCGTGCACGACGCACACAACTTGCCAATCCTGGCGGGGTGAGTGGCAGCGGCGCCTCCAGTGATCTCTCCGTTGTGTTGCCGGAGGCGCCTACCCATATCGACAGTGTAGCCGATGTAGGTCCACCCCGTCTTCGGCTCCTCCGCTGTCGTTTCCCCGCGAGAACGCAGCAGGTAGCACGTGTGGAGGTACTGCATGTTGAATGCGAAAATGAAGTCAATAGACCATTTTTAATACAATTACGACAGAAGCAAAACATCATAAAGTAAAAAATACAATACTGTACGTTCTTACCTTCAAGTTAGTTTGTACCTGTATTGAAAATTCGTTGTGAGAGTGAGTAATTGTATCTTTCTCATTCGTTTCAATGTTTTGGACCTTTAAATATATAAAATATCAAAGGTCCATTCATGGTAAGTAAAATCGATTTAATTATAAAATCGAAAGTATAGCGCGAGAATGTGTCTCACTGCATTGTCTCAATTGATTCGTGTTTACTGGTTACTGCAACTATAATTTTTCACAGGTTCATGTGTTATCTATTTATTTGGCTGACCTGTTTATATTCGATTTTCTCACATACTAAATGATAGAGTACGTATTCGTGCAAGGATATTGAAGCCTCAAGAGAACAACCAGGTCGACTGACGATGGAGGCCGACACCGCTGCCGCTGCTCCCTCCGCGCCCGTGCCGACGCTGCTGCCGCCGCCGCCGCGGACCCGCCACAAGGAGCGCCCGCTGCTGTGGCAGATCGGTCCGCTGGTGGTGCTGAGCTTCCTGCAGGCGACGTCCTTCGGGATCATGGGGCCGATGCTGCCCATTGCCATGACCGAGGTGCGCCTCCGGCCTCTCTAGTAGACTAGCGGATGGTATCATGCTGAACGAGTGCTGGGTGGCGCAGTACTTTGCGAGGATATACACGCAGGGTGCGCCGATTGACTGCGGCCGGTCGGCCCATCCTCCGGTGCGGAGTTAATCTTGCGCTAACTATGGAGATTGTTGTGTCGGTCTCACCAGTCTTCCCCCCCACTCGTGTTGCAGGCGTGCGTCTACGGATCAAAAGAGGCCGCGTGGCTGTCCAGGTACCGAGCAAGCTACCCTCTAAGTGTACCTCGCTACACTTTCCGTCACAAACTAACACTGTGGTGCTCCTGGCAGTATCTTCTCGGCGGTCGGCTGCGGGTTCTTGTTCTTCCTCTCGCCAATGCTCGGCCAGGCCTCGGACGTCTTTGGCCGAAAGGTCGGAGCTTTGGCTGGCTGTATCCTCCGTGCATTGATGCGGATACGTGCCCTGACGCTGCTTGTCTGGGTCGTAGCCGTTCCTGGTGCTGAGCCAAGTAGTACGAGTCGGCGTGCCCTTCTCCGTCATGTTCTTCATGCAGCCCACGGGGTCCATTTGGCCGTATTTCATCTTGCGACTCATCGATTCCGGCGTCGGGTGAGTGACAATCCTAAACCGTATTGCCGTCGTATATCGAACCGCTGATGTTTATGATCGCTTGGGTCTCTCCTCCAGCACTGCTGGCGTCATGAGCGCGTCCATCGCTGACGTCGTGGAGCCAGCGCAGCGTGCTGCGGCCTTCGGCCTCTTGTTTGCGAGCTTCTCGGTCGGCTTTTGCATCGCGTCCTTTGTTGCGCCGTACTCCTCGCGGGTGTGTTTTCTTGGCGTTGCGTCTTGCATTCTCGCATTCTCATCACGCGTTGCGTGCTCACTCCACTCACCCCACGTGTTCACAGACAACGAACCTCCAGATTGCGTCGGGCTTGTTTGTCTTGCGGGTGGTATGGGCGGTGGCAGTCTTGACCGAGACGCTCCCACACAACCCTGCGTCCCCCCGCAAGGCGCGCTGGCGCGTCGAGAGCCCGATCCGATCCATGGCGATCCTGTACCGCTCTCGCTTGTTCATCAGCTTGACGTGCTTGGTGGCGCTCACGAGCTTCGTCTCGAACGGACTATGGCAGATTCGCACGTTCTACCTCAACGTGCGCACCTGCTGGTCATCCGTCTGGTCGATCAACGCGCCAGCAAAAACCAACTGTTGTGTGTGTGTGCTTGTGTGTACAACCTGCAGACCGTGCTGGGCTTTGACGAGAAGAACGTGGCGCATCTGATGCTCGTGAGCGGCCTTGCGTCCATCATCTCGCAGACGGTTCTACTGCGTCCGATGATGCTCTTGATGCGCGAGCGGGGCGTGATCATCGTCGCGCTGCTCGGCTGCATCCTCGAGTCGGGCGGCTTTGCTGCGACCGCCTTCTACCCGAAAAAGTGGATCGCGTTCTCCCTCACCGCCCCTGGATGCCTCTCCGACCTGTCGTTCGCGGCCATTTCGTCGCTCAAGTCCGTCAACTGCTCTGAAAAAGTGGGTGGAAGGGATGTATCGATGCGCTGGTTTGCTGCCCAAGCGTCTCACCAGATTCTCTGCTTGGACGCTCACCAGGAGCAAGGGCGACTCCAGGGCGCCATCTACGGCGCGCGTGCGATCTTTGAAGCCACCGGCCCTGTGCTCTTCTCGAGCTTGTACGCGGCCATGAAGGAGGACGCCGTGTGGTCCCGTGCGATGCCGTTTCTAGTCGCGTCGGCCACGTACGTGGTCGGGATCGGCGTGGCGCTCTCTCTGCCAGGCTCGGGTAGCAAGAAGGCGACGCCACTGCCATCCCAGCAGGGCGAGCGACCCTCGGGATCGCCCAAGGTGATGGCGCCGCTCATGTCACCGACCTTCGGCATGTCCTCAAGTGCCGAGACGGGAATGTACGAGGCCACGGACAACGAGACCGACGAGGACGACGCGTCGATGCATGCTCGGTCCATGGCGTTCGCTGTCGGGTGGGAAGAGGAGGTCGAGGAGCTGGCGAGGCCGCTGCTGGACGCCGCCGCGTGCTGATGGCCTCTTGTTGGACACTGTTGCTCGATCGCTAAAGTTCACATGCTATTGGGAGTGTAAATGCTCGTACATAGTTGGCGCATTCCAAGCGTCAAGCGATCGAGTGTATGTATGACATTGGCATTGGGCGTACTTATCGCGATAATAACGAGGTCGAGTGCTGACTCGATACAGCCTAGAAGAAGACGCCGCGTACCTGCGGGTCCGCCGGTTCTAACACGACGACTTGGGCGTTGACAGGGAAGTCCGGGTTGGCGAAGATGCGCATGACGGCTGCGAGGCCGCCCGAGCCCTTCGGCATCTCGGCCATGCACGCGGCGATGAAAGGCTCCGTCTCGAGTCCGCCCAGTCGCTTGAAGATGTTGAGCTTCTGGTTCTCCGAGTTGGGCCGGAGCTCGAACGGCGTCGGGCGGCCTCCGGCAAGCGGCTCGAGCTGCTTCATGACGTCCTCGATGAAGGCTGCGGCCGTGATGGCGGTGCCCCTTTGCTGCGACAGCCACTCGGGTCGCGGCTTGAGGATGCGGCCGCTGTTGGCGATGGCCACGAACGCGTCCACTTGCGGCTGGCGCCAGTCGAGGAGCACGCCGGAGAGGTAGAACTCCCAGTCCTGGCCAAGAGAGCAGCAGTCTATGACGGTCACTGTGCATGCTTCACATGCAAATTGGCATGACGCAATTGTGTGGCTGCACCTTAGGTCGGGCTAGGATGAGTGTTTGTCGGAGAGGGCCCGAGTCGAGGTCCGACTCGCCCGAAGTGTCGCTCATCCGGTCGTCTAGCTCCATGGTCGGCCGCTGTGGTGGATCTGGCGGCGCAACGCGAGGACCCAAATGCGTACGTGGCTGGTGGGGTGTTGGCAGTGGCTGGGTGATTCCGAAAGTGATGTCCCCTGAACTGTGGCAGGTTCTGTAGCTAGATACTGGGTGTACTCGGTCATTATGGAGCCCAATCGCCCACGGCGTACCACAGGCAGTCCAATCAATAGATACCTTGATCATCACCATCAACGAGTTGCAACTGGGGCCCCAGCTTCAGGATGACTGCTTGGATCTGGGGCAGTCATCCCTCTCGTCTCCTCCACCCAGACGGGATGCACCAATCCAATCGTACTGTACCGCTGGGCTGGTTTCAACTTGAAGTGAAAATAATGACAAAATCGGGGTATATAACGTCCGTCTGATATTTAAAAGATTGGATGTAATGCTCCTCTTTTGTCACAAATGGCTGGAAACACCGTGCTAAAATAGTGCTTCGGTTAACTTCAACGCTTCCACCGTACGTAGCCCGAAGCAGTCATCTGCGCTGCTTGGAGACCCATTACGGCTCTGAGGATGACGATCCTGGAGAGTGACAGTGCCACACCTAGTGCGACGAATGGGTGGCTCGAACAAGAGCAGTCATCGCTCTGTTACTGTACAGTTCACAGTGCCACACCGTGCGCGATCAAGCCTTGATTTACAGTACGGTAGATATACCCTCCCGCGTTGACAACTCTGATACTGAGGTGTGGCGGTCAGGGTCTCTGAAGCTACTGCATGTACTGCATGTACATACAGTTCGGTCAACTGCAGTGTGCGATTCGACTACAGTGCGCGATTGCGCAAGTCATCACGGCGCGGTTTCTTGGGAGGGCGCGGTTTCTTGGGAGGGCGCGGTAGTGCAACTCTCGAATCGGCGTTCGGTGACGGAGTCGCATCCTGTTTGTAGCAACGCAAGCCGCCTCTAAGGGTATGCTTTCGGCCTCACGAGGCGCGCTTCAACGCATCAATCGCCACTGATGCTTTTTCCAGCTTGAACGCATGCAAACGACTCGGACCCCTGCCTGTGGTGCGACCACGTCCAGAAATGGCATCTCGTGACTAAAGACAAATGCACTCGATCTATTTATTTTCGATCCCTACGAGGGTGAAGGTTATGCTTCGATGCGATGGCTGGCCGTGTTCGAGCCGACAGATGCAAGCAAAGCGCACCAGAGCCATGTTGAAGCAATTGCTCGCGATCCTACGAACCTTAGCCCACCGAATGTGAAGAGAGAAGCTCTGGGTGTGCCTGCAAAGCACGCAAGCGCGGAAACAGCCCCTTCCATATGTGCTCTTTACTGCTCTCCGTCGGAGAGGAGAGGACAATCCCAGCCAACACTTCAACGTACGTATGGAATTCGAGCAACGAACGACCTGCCAACAGTGTCGATGACACCTTGAAGAAAATGGTAGCTCCTTGAAAATACGGTACGGTAGCTTGCCGCATGAACAAACTGGCGACCGATTCGATGGCGTCGTTGGCTTGAAATGCGAATATCTTCACCGGACTTTGAGAGAATTATTACAACGGTATTCCGCTGGTGATGGGGTATACTATGTCTTTGGCATGGACGCGCGTGCCCTGACGCTAGTACTGTACACGGGCTGTCCATTGGACGTCAAGGGGACTTGCAAAGTTCAGCCGTTGCGAGGCCAAGCTCAGCGGTTGCGGACGCCGTCCACCATCATGCAATGGCGATAGAGAAGCATGATATTGACCGGCATTAGTATTGAGGTCTTCGGGTGCTCTGGCCAATATCAGAGAAGCGGTTCAGGCCACTTATGGCGGTCGTACGAGCGAATGGCGTGAAATGATTTGATGTGACGGCAGACGGCGCGGCCTCTTCGTTAGCCAACCATAGTCAAGGACAAAAGACTCCGCCGCTGTCGTTGCCCAATGGACGCCGTCCATTAGACGGCCAGAGCCTGATACTGTACCATCGCAGTGTTGTTTCCTCCCTTTGAGCGTACGCATGCAAAATCACCGTTGCAGAGACTACCCATCCACCCACCCAAGCCACCGAGTTGTTCTCACTCATTTCGGCTTCTGCCGTGTCCGCGGCGCCAGATGCCTCCTCCTCTGTCACCTCAAAGCGCACCAGAATTTGCTCTTCCGAGCCAATTGAGCGGACTCCATCTCGATTGGAACCGAAAAGCCCTCGCAACCTTCGTTCGCTGCGCCAACGACAATCCCAACCCAACCGACTTGCCAGTGCCCTATTGGATCACTGAACCTACTGGAGAGCTCACCATCGATGGCTTCGTGCGTGACACCATGGCATTTCTCGGCGAGCTTTGTGACGGCGCCAACGGGTCGACGCTCACAGTGAGCACTCTGAGCCAGACCGACCAAGTCAGCATTCGCATGGGGCATATGGAAATGCACCCCTTCATCCAAGCCTGCATGGACAGAATCAACGAAGACGCGCCACTCGTCGTTGTCCGCCGCATCGTCAGCTTGACAGTGCCTGAAGACCAAGCAATCAACCTCGCAAAGCCTCAGGGGCAGTACCGGCAGGTCTTCCAGTGACGAGCCTGTCAGCCAGTGATGCTGAGCGTGATCTGAGCGTGTGAAGGGCATGCATTGGTAGCGTTCGTCCATTACTTGGCTCTCAACTACTTTCACTAAGTAATAGCACACCTCAATCGCTTCAAATACCGCAAGTATATGAATTCGTGGTGGCTGAGTGGTCTAAAAGACTTGCAAATCGAAAACGTAAGCATCATTTGATCACCCTGCATGTGCCATGACGCATGATAAATACCATCCGAGCTGTAATGACGGCGTCATTGTCGGCAAATTGCATCATTTCGCTAAAGGTCAACGCCACGATGTACTTCGAACTTTGAAGTAGTAGGTGAGCACTATTGACGATCATGCCGAGCTACGTAGTTCAGCTCGTTTGTCCTCGTCTCCAAGACACCACGCAGTGTCAGCTTCGCGCATTCGCGACTTGTCTTCTATGCAACAATAACCATTAGGATGGATCTATCTTTGCTGCAATTGTCAAGCATGCAATCGTCAGTGCTCATGATTGTGCGAGTAGTTCGCTGCACCACTGCCTGTCCGTCGGATTGTAGCAAATTGTTTGGGCTGTATCAAAAGCTTTCTTGCTTCACTTTCGTTAAATGCGCAGACAAGGTGCTGACAAAGCCACGGCGCCACTATCCAGCCACCAAAGCACGTACGCATATTTCGCATTTTGCACCTGCACTTCGACTTGCGAAGGTGTATTGAAACCACCAGTTCACCGTGAAGGCCTCGCCATAGACTCCATCACTCTACAGTAGTGCAATGTACAGCTGTGGATTTGAATACCTGCTCTCAAAGTTGTGTGTTTCAGACTTCTCCAAGAAAGATTCGCCGATTACACAGCGTAGGAGCTTGGAGTTGTTCACCTTGGAGAACATGTCACCGTATCAAAACACGTTCTCCGTGTACATCGAATGCAAATGCTACAGATTGCAACGTTTGCAAAATCTCCGAGGTTCAAATTGTATCGTGGATCGTGTTCAGTCCGAGAAATTTGCAGTGAAGGCCAGAGAGAGTTTGTAGTGGCACTGTACTGTACCGCTAACTATGACATTCCGAGTCTGGGGCTAACCACACTGGGACTACGAGATCCGACAAACACGTCGGGCCTGCTAGGCAGCTCCATATTGGGAGCCATCCCGATCTTCATCCGCGCGCTCGCCTCCAGACCCGACTCGCAGTTATTGATGCTTATTTGCTCGGTGTTGACAGCACAAACTTCTTCCGAAATTGTTTCGAGTCGCCAATTTTCAACGTACACCGCAGCGCAACGACACGTGCCATTCTTCTCGTGCAGTGATACAGTGACAATCTTGCCCACCGCGATGGTGCGTTCGCTTCACATCCACGTCTTGCGGACTTTGACCGCCATGATGTCGGCGCCGGGCGACGACATGTTGCTAGAGAGGATTTATTGGTTCGTGAGCCACCACTTGCCGCGTTTCGTGTCGACGGGGATGAGGCTAATGAACTCGCTCTCCATCAAGAGCATCTGCAGCCCGTCTTGGAATGGTACCCCTCTCGCTGTAGTGCCACCATCGCCATTGCTTTCCCTGTCGGCGCGTCATGGACTGGGGCCATAGGAGTTTGCCGGCGGCTGCGGCTGTTCGCAAGCCTCAAATCCCAATTCTTTAGAGTCGTCGATCGCTTGCTGTCATTATAGCCTTTCCATCAGTTGCCACACATGCCAACTTCATTTTGTGTGTCCAATCACGCGCTATCTCTTTCTGCCTCCACCGCTGCTCATATCAAGGTCAAACTTCATTCTGACGTGGATCTGTAACACTATGCTTGCATTTTGATCGTTTTTAGTGGAAATGGATGAATTGCGTCAAACGTTCCCAGTGCAAGGTGACCGTGAGTATCTAAGCGCGTAAGCGTCAGAGCTTTTGATCTTCTCGCGTTCACGACGAGTCTCTATGCAGCACTTGATTGATATCGAAGTAAGCAAAGTCCCATATTCGAACTGATCGCACCGAGTCACGTGGCTCAGCTGCATGCGCACTCGTTTCTCAAGGTTGTCTCAATTGCAGTGCAGAAGTGCTTGCGCCACTTTCGATAGGCATGAGATGTATTACCGCACTTAGTTTGTCCATGGCAGGTAACATCCGTCCCAGTGTGATCGATCACCATCCCAGCTTGCGCCACGTTGAGGCAATGACTAAATCAAAGGATGGCCGCTGTTAGCCCCAAATGATCGACAAATTCAGCGTCATATGAAGGGATTGAGTGGTGATATTCATCGTGACCAATGCCATAAACGGACACGACTCTTGCATGCACTGCGGGCACTCCGCATCGACATCGACACCAGAACAGGCAGGCAGTCTAATCACTAGAAGACCTGTCGGTACTGCCCTTGAGGCCATGGGAAGTTGAGAGTCTGGTTCTCAGGGACCACCACGTCGATCATGCGGCGGACAACGACGAGCGGAGTGTCTTCGTCGACGCTGTCCATGCAGGCTTGGATAAAGGGGTGCATTTCCATATGCCCCATGCGGATACTGAGCTGGTCGGTCTGGCTCGAAGAGCTCACCATGAGCGTCGTACCGTCGGTGCCGTCGCACAGCTCGCCCAGGAACGCCATGGTGTCTCGCACGAAGCCGTCGACGGTGAGCTCTCCCGGAGGCTCGGTAACCCAGTACGGAGCAGGCAACTCGCTTGGGTCGGGGCTGCCTTTGGCGTGGCGAATGAAGCTCTCGAGGGCGTTGCGATTCCAACCGAGGTGTAGTCCTGCCAACTCGATTGGAAGGACAATTCTTGGAGGGCTCGGCGTCGGGGAAAGGCGAGGCATCTTGTGGTGTCACGAGCACAGCAAAAGCTAAAGTGAGATCTGCTCTCACCAAGTGCATGCCGCGTCTTTACTTGGTGCATTTACAGTAGTAATACAGGAGATGGTGTAATGATGCCACCTCCCATTGAAAGTCCCAGGCTCCGGCTGTGCACTGCATATTGATCACAGAGGTAATGTCCGATCAAGAAGCTGTCGGTTACTGGCTCGTCTGATTAAACTGTTAGCGCTACTGCCCATTACTCCGAGTAAGTGGAATTTGCTTAAGACAGTGAAGATCAACACCCGTCAGTGCCACATTGGCCATGCGTAAGGAAACTCACCGAATGAGTCTCTCAAAATCGCTGCTTGCTTGCGTCCACAACGGTTGCCAAATTCAGCGATTGCTGCGCAGTAAGCAGCGTGAAAAACGCAGACGTAAAAACACTTCATGCACGATTTTAAGAAGTTAAAAATGGGCATGACGGCATTCGCGCCAATCGATGAGAAACCGAGAATGCTGCTCATGCCTGAGATTTAGAGGCCCAGCGCTTTCAAATGCCCTTCAAGGCAAATAAAAACTTAATCTTGAGGCTAGCTTAGAGCTCCGAAACTTCGCGCTGAAACTGTGAGTGTTTCCTTATCAAACAAAAATGGCGACGGGGTCCAGGTAGTCTCTGTTGGACGGAGTTGTTGAGTTGAAGGAGCTCTCGAATACGCTACATTAGGTCTTAGAGAACTGGTGGTGGTCGGTGCGATGGCTTGAGCAAATTAGAGGCCTGGCTGGTGTTGGGGAGGCAGCTTCTACGGTGTTGTGGTGGCGGTGGATTTTTTTATCAAACGCATTCGAGCCCATGTGCGGATTGTCCGTACGAGACTGTGAAGCGCTACCTCCCCGCTGTTCACATTGACGGAAAGAGTGATCAGATAATTGCTCACTCGAGTATTTGGACTTTTCGAGCTAGCGAGCATTGCAATGACCGGCGTCCTTTTGCCATTGTCTACGTGAGCTACATCGTCATTCTAAGCAGGCATTATATATCTGCCAATAATGAGCCCTTTAGTTTAAACTACTGGCGTCATCCTATATTCGATTGAGCACGAGCGCGGCCGGCAGAAAATGTAGATCGGGATTGACTAGCCAATCCCACGGCAAAAGTGACACCTTCACAATGACTGTCAAGGAGCAATCAGCGTACGGTACGCTAGTACGGACACACTCGGGCATTGGATTGAGAGCACCAAATCTCAAACGGAGCTATGGTAATCAATCCATTCAATTTATAACCTGTAGTTCACTGACAGATGAGTCTAAGACACCCATCGCCAGCGAAGTAATGTCATGCTCAGGGTGATGTAGTCAAAGCAGTCATCTCGAATTTCAACCGCAAGTCGCCATCGAACTGATCGCCAATTTCTTCATGCGGTCGGCTACGGATTCTTCACGGAGCCACATTCAAACCCCAGAATTCGAAGAAGAAAAACGTACGTGCACATCGTGAGCTCGTTTAACTCTCGGTTTTGACCTGAAATCTATATTTCCTCCAATCGATGGCAATTAGAAGTCCTCAATTGTGTTCATGAGCGCAATCGCTTTGACCGACATCGTCATTTCAAGACGACTCAACTCGCTTGCGTGCATTTATCCGTTTGAACACTTCTGGACGAGTTGATGCGAGTACGAGACAACGATCGATCTCGCGAAGCATGAGCGTGAAACATGTACTCCTAAGTAGGTCACTCTAGTTGTCGAAACATTAACAGTTCCGATGCTCGTGTACTCAATGCAGTGCAAAATGGAAAGTGATCGTGTTACCACTTGCGCTAATGCGCTTACAATGCGGTCATTCCCATGGCTGGCTAGTGCTCTAGAAGCACCGGTTGAAGTTCGGCATTCCAGACAGTTCGACGACCATCATTCAACAGCAAGTTGCCTTTTGTGTGAGACACACAATGTACCGATACTGTACCGATATAAACTGATACCGGTACTACCGCCTGTGACGGGGTCACACTTACACTCTGCGCCAAAATAGCTCGGCCACCCAGTCTTTTTGGCATAACTCAGCCAATTTTTCGAATTACGAAGCGCTGTTTAGATATGTGGTGTATCTCGACATAGCAAATCACGTACAGCAGCAGAAAATTCCAGAATCGTCGATAAATTGAGGGTTCCCATAC
>JAADXZ010000893.1:0-11792 GCA_023338055.1 Phytopythium mirpurense
ACACACACACACATTGTATCACACATTCAGTATGTTTCGGCTCAATAACACAGCACGCGGAGAGAAGTGACGGCGGCCAACCTGTTGGCTGGGAAGCTGTCCTTGGCGGCGAAGTGCTCCGCGCGGATCTCGGCGCTCCGCTGCAGCGCGCGCTGCGCCTGCTCCTCCGAGAACCCGTTCAGGAAAGCGTTGTTCTCCGCCGAAGGGTTCGTCGACATGAACGCGCGCGGGGCCGCCGCCCTGGCGCGCAGCAGCGCCGCGCGTGCCATCGCCTTCCTCAGCGCCATGATGACCACCTGACGTGCTTTTCAAAGTGAGTGTCGACTCTGTACGTAGAGCCGAAGGCTTTGGAAGTCGGAAACTAAAATACTCAACTAGTGGTACTTTACAGACTGAAATTCTTTTTATTGGTTAAAATGTTTTCATTACTGCAATATTTGCGAGCTGAAATGTATACTACATTTCTATCGTAATTCGAAGTTGCTGGGTAAGCGAGTCACGATTCTTTTGTTGCTGGACTCAACTAAAAAAAATACCTCAATTCAAAAATGAATTGCAAGACTCGATCTTTGTGCCTGCGCCGCAGCAAAGAGGCAGATACCGAGTGATAAGCGCCCGAGGAGCGACCGAAGAAGAAGAGGAAGCTTCCTGCCGCAGGAGGGGGGAGCGAGAAAAGCGTAGCACGCAACTGGAGCCACGATGAACGCCTCCGATGCCGACCGCCAGATCAAGCAGATGGTGAACTTCATCCTGCAGGAGGCGCAGGAGAAGGCCAACGAGATCCGCATCAAGGTACACACGGATCCGCAAGCGCCGCCTTTCCGATACCCTTTCGGCCTCGACGCGTCCGCTACGCTCCCGTGCCCTCCCCTCATAGCCACAGCGCGTTGGCTGCTAGGATAGGGGAGAGCCCCGTGTCTGACGCGATGATGTGGCTACATACACTTGGGGCCATGGCGTAGACGGAGCACGACTTCAACCTGGAGAAGCAGATGCTGGTGCACAACGCCAAGATCAAGATCCAGGAGGAGTACACGCGCAAGGAGAAGGAGCGCGAGATCAACAAGCGCATGTGCGTCCTGCCCCCCTTCTCGTCCTCGCAACTTGTGTCCTCCGCCCTCTACAGGCCCATACTAACTCCTACTCACCACATTTTATGCGTACGTACTCGAATATAGCGCCCGGTCGGCGGAGATCGGGGCGTCGCGACGGAAAAAGATGATTGCGCGCGACGAGCTGCTCAAGACGCTCGTGGCTGAGGGCCAGGGCCAGCTGCGCAACTACACGACGGACGAGGCGCGCAACAAGGCGCTGCTGCGCGACCTGATCGTGCAGGGACTCATCATAATCTTCGAGCCCGAGGTGTTCGTGGCCGTGCGCCCGCAGGACGTGCGCGTCGCGGAGAGCGTGATCAAGGAGGCCACGGACAAGTACATCGCCATCATGAAGCGGGAGGCCAACCAGGACGTGAGCAAGGTCAAGGTGACGCTCAACCGCAACGACGAGGGCATGGTGGCCTCGTCCAAGGCCGGCGGCGTCATCCTGTACGCCAAGCAGGGCAAGATCGTGTGCGACAACACGCTCGACACGCGCCTCGACCAGGTCTACTACGACCTCAAGCCCGTCGTGCGCAAGATGCTCTTCCCGTCGTCGTGAGGGGTCTCGAGGGGTGAGCGTGAAGGTGTTGGGGGAGGGGGGAACAAACAAAGAGAGAGAGAGACGAGGAGGGTCGTGGCGGACGACACGTGCAGGAGCCCTCAGCGTTGTGTCGCTCCTGCAAGGTACGAACGCAACGCGCACGGTGAATGGCACTCAATCACACTGGTTTTGCTGTCTAGCTCGTGTCTCCCGGGTCGTCGGGAAACTCGTCCTGCGCGTACGCAATGAGCTCTCCGAGCGACAGCGTCCGCCACTCGCTCGGGCGTCCGTCGCTTGCATTGGCACTGCCAACGTGATCAGCTGTTAGCTCGGCTATCGGCACTGGGAAGATGGAGCTCGCGTCCTCATCACTAGTCCCCGAGCGCCACACATCTCGAACAGGTCCGTGTGCAATGCTGACGACGTGGTCGCCGTCGATCTCGACGCACTCGAACGCCCAGTCGTCGGCCACGCGTCCGTCCAAGCGCATACGCCACCTCTTTTCCCTGCCTCCTTCGCCCCTCGCGGCTTGTTCATGCGGGGCGAACTCGGCGCGCTGCAGCGCAAAGCCCAGCCCAATGCCGACCGCCTTGATGAAGGACTCTTTAAGCGACCAGAGCCGGTAGAAGCGCGCAAACTGCGCGTCTGGGTCCTCGCACTGGCGGATGTACGCCCACTCGACGCCCGTGAAGTGCCCATGGAACGCGCGGAAGAACTCGACGACCGTCGTGCCGCCGCGCGGGCGGTCGGACGTGCGCACGACATCCACGCCCACGAGCGCATGTGCGTGACACACAATAGCGACCAGCGCGCCATGGTGGGACACGTTGAAGTTCCAGGTCGCTGGCGGCGCCTCTAGAGCGCGCGGACGCCGCCAGAACGGCTTGTTCTGCAGTAGAGACCGATAGAATCAGACCAGGAGCGCATGCACGCGTATTCCTTCATGGCCGGACGCACCTCGGGCGTGCGCGCGAGGTCGATGGCGGCCCACGGCACGCCGAAGAGCGCGCGGACCAGCGCGCGCTGCAGCAAGCGGCTTGCGAGCGCCAGCTTCTGGTCCTTGGGGAACAAGAAGCGCGTCACCTGATGCACCTCGGGGTCGGGCAGCAGCGCCAGCGCGCGCGTCCAGTCGGCAGAGCCCACGGCCCATTCCGACACGTCCACTGCCCATTTGGCTGCTGCATTCATGGATGCTACAGCAAGCCCGCTCCTCCGCACAAGAGTCACAGCCCCATAGAAACTGGAATTCGTACTTTGTCTCTCCTTTGCCGTACTTACCGTAGGCGAACCTAGAGAGGGAATCCATCGGCGAAAGAGAATAATTCTCACGACATTCACTCTGTACTTCAACTGGATCAACGAGACCATTGGTTCTCTCTACCGGTACTGACACTCCCTTGCCGCCATGGAGGCGAGTAAAGCGTCGGATGCAGCCGGTGAGGCAGCCTGTCGTGCTGGTGCTCGCTGTGCGTACTTAGTCTCCCTTGCTTCCTGCGCGTCCGACGCACGTACCGCCAAACTCATTCATGGCTGTCATGCTCTCTGAGAGCATGACAGCGCAATGACCCGACAATGACTCGTTGCGCGTGAATCTACAATTTGTACTATCGTCGATTAGATTCGAGACACACTCCTACTGTATACTCGGAAGTTGTGTCCAAGACACCAACGTGCACACTGTTGAAGTGGCCGCAGACTGATCCTGGTCATCATGGAGACGACTGTCTGCCAGCAGCGATCCACTCTTTGTCTGATCTGAACTAAGAAGACGGAGAGTAACAATGGATGCGCAATTTCCAGTGATGCGGTTTTGCCACGTACGACACGTAGGTACGTTTGCATTTGTAGCGAAAGGAGCATCCACAACGCACGTAAAGTTGGTTGGGACTGATGGCGATCTTTATCGTCCGCGTGGTCCGCTTCCTGAGCTTCTGGCTATATAAAAGCTAGATCTTGGGCGGTTTAGTCGGACATGTCCGCCGTGATACAGGTAGAACGTCCAGGAGAGCACCAAGCAAAAGCATGGAGACTCTCGCGGAGGTGCTGGATGGTAAGAGATGTGTTCCATGCAGGTAGGATCCGTGTTGTCAACCTCGCGCAGCGGCTGGAGCATGGCCGGCAAGGTGTTCGCAACCTCTACCGCGCTTTGTTCCGCCCATAACGTTCGAACAAGAGCTGGAGAATGCTGCAGGGATCCGTGCCCGGGTTGTGTACCCGCCCGACGCGCAAGACAGCGACTGATGGAAGAGGACCTTTTGGCCGGTGCCTCACGTGGCGCAGTCTTGAAAGGCACGTACTGTAGCGTGCAATACAGTAGAGGGTGGAATGGTCGAGGCGGAACGACTCTAATTTCAATTAGAGCTGTAAACGGAGAATAATGCTGGCAAGACTGGTTGAACCGTTCCACCACGACATTTCGCTAATTGATCACTAAAATGTAGCCATAGACTACACATCGTTTTATGCGACAGCTAATCTTATACTAAAGCACTTTACCCAATCGAAACCAAGATTGGTTTGCATGTCTTTATGTCTCAAATTTCGGAGAGGTTCTTCGGACGCCGAAGCTTTGTTGCCGCACATTTTGATGGCCATTGCGCGTGGATCGGCATGACTGAAAGGGCTTTGCTGTGGGGCTGTATTCGAAGTGATCAGAGTGTAGCCAGCGGCAGAGGATCGCTCTACGTACTGCACTGTTCTCTTTCTTTACACTTTTCGTTTAGAATAGTGAAGTCTGCTGTGTGTACATTTGTCGTACTTTGCTGTTCATTTCACAAATTTTGACATAATGTTCTACTTCGAGAAGCTCAGGATGATAATGAATGTAAGCACGCATACTGACATCAAGTGTTTTCCCGTGAGAAGCTGACCCGATCCAGCAGCAGCCGCCCACCCAATCTTCTCACCACTAGAGAACAAAGACGAAAACAAGAGAAAACAATAATAATAAGCTTCATCTTCTTCCATACTGCGACCAAGTCACGCCGGAAGTGCGTGGTTTTCTCGCAGCATACTGGCTCCAGCAAACGATCCATTCCATACTGAAACCAAGTCAATCTTCGTCCGATTGCTGTCAGGAGACCAAAGTACGCAAAAAAGGGTGCAAGCGAGGCCGCATCCCCCTCCATGTTGATTTTTTTTGGCTCGGCGGCCGCTGGTCAGCTGGAGAAGCCATCCCAGTCAGCATCACTGCACCCTCCGGGAGGGAGAGTCCCTCCCTACGTGTCCTTGAACCTGCCCAGCCACCGACGTTGCGTGTACAGTAGAGTAGAGTAGAGTACCCACGACGCCACGGCCTGCTTTGATGCTCTCCCGTGCTGCCACTTTGGAATTTCCAGCGCGCACCAACAAGCGACTCTGCTCTACGATCAAGACCAAGTCCACCCACCCGCCCGCCCCCTCCGTCCGCCCAGCATGGTGTCTCGGAAGCGCTGCGTGCTGTCGGCGGCGCTGGCGGCGCTCGTGGCACTGGCCGCGCCCGCTGACGCGCAAAAGGACGCGCAGTGGTACTGGCAACACGAGGAAGACCCGCGGTTCGCGGCGGCCACGGGCGCCTTCCAGGACTTTCTGCCCAACGACGACAACCGCACGTGCTCGAGCGACGCGCACGCAAGCCCCTTCAACAAGCAGGTGCGCGGCGCCAACCTCGGCGGCTGGCTCGTGCTCGAGCCGTGGATCACGCCCACGCTCTTCTACCAGTTCCTGGGCACGCAAGAGCGCTTCGGCGACCGCGCGCCCGAGAAGACGGCCATGGACATGCACTCGTTCTGCACGGCGCTCGGCAAGGAGGAGGCCAACCGGCAGCTGCGCATCCACTGGTCGACCTGGGTGACGGAGAAGGACATGGCCGAGCTCGCGGACGCCGGCGTCAACTCGCTGCGCGTGCCGGTGGGCGACTGGATGTTTCGGCCGTACGAGCCGTACATTGGCTGCACGGACGGGTCGGTCGAGGAGCTGGACCGCGTCGCCGACCTGGCGCTCAAGTACAACATTGAGCTGCTGCTCGACATCCACGGCCTCATCGGCTCGCAGAACGGCTTCGACAACAGCGGCAAGTCGTCGGCAATCAAGTGGACGTCCACCGCGAGCACGCAGCCGATCGGCGCGACCACGTTCGAGCACTGGATGATCCGCTCGGCCGAGTGGGTCGGCGAGTTCGACCCTGAGACGAGCTCGTACACGTCCATCAACTACGAGAACCTCAACCACTCGGTCGAGGCCGTGACGCGCATCGTCGAGCGGTACGCCAGCCACCCGGCGATCGTCGGTGTCGAGCCGGCCAACGAGCCGTGGGAGCTCACGCCCATGGAAGTGCTCAAGGACTACTACTGGAAGTCATACAAGCGCGTCAAGGTGCTCGCGCCGCACTGGAAGTTCGTGCTGCACGACTCGTTCCGCTTCGGCGTCCAGTACTGGTCGCAGTTCATGCGCGGCTGCCCCGACATTGCGCTCGACACGCACATCTACCAGGCGTGGATGAGCCCCAGCACACAGGCGGACCTGTTCTCGAACGCGTGCCAGCAAAAGTACACCATCTCGGACATGGAGAACTCGGTCATGCCCGTCATCGTCGGCGAGTGGTCGCTCGGCACGGACAACTGCGCCATGTGGCTCAACGGCTTCAACGACAACCTGCCAGGCTTCCCCAACACGATCTGCAAGCTCGTGGACTGCCCCGTGCACAGCACGTACCTGGGCGAGGGCTTCCCGGGCACGCCCTTGGACGTGACCAAGCCGCTGCAGGGTCCGTACGGCACGGGCATCTCTGGCCCGTCGTTTGGCAAGTGCCCCGTAACCAGCGACTCGTCGGTCGGCCGGGGTCCAGGAGACGATATCGAGTTCACGCGGCAGCTCAACCTCAAGAAGCTCAACGCGTTCGCGAACGGCCACGGCTGGTACTTCTGGAACTTCAAGACCGAGTTCGCGACCAAGTGGGACTTTCTGGCGCTTGTTCGCCAGGGCGTGTTCCCTAAGAACGTGTCAGCGTACCACGCGCACGAGGAGGTCTTCTCGGCCTGCCAGAAGGAGGACAAGGGCGACTTTTTGTGCCGCGCCAAGCGCGGCGTGCCCTCCTGGGACCTCGAGGAGGGCCTGAGCTTCGCGTGCGGCGACGGAGTCGACTGCACTGGCCTCGCGGACCGGTTCCCGACGCTCGAGGAGCGGTGCGACTGGGCGTTCAACGAGTACTGGCACCGGCACCGCGAGACCGGCGCGACGTGCGACTTCAGCGGCTCGGCGCACCTCGTCGAGGGCCCGGCGACCGCCATGGACGTGGCGGTGCACAACCTCGGCGCGGGCATCGTGAGCGACGGGACGCTGGCCGCCGGCGGCCTCGCGGTCGCGGTCGCGTGCCTCGCGTCCATGATGGTGGTCAGCATCGTCTTCGAGCGCTGGCGGCGCCGCCACACGTACGAGACCATCGAGACCGTCTAGGCGCTTGGCTTGGGGGTCGGTCCTCGACGGCGGGAAAGGCAAAGTGAGTGTACATGTGTGTGTGTGGTGTGCAAGTGGAGAGGGGGGGGGCGAAAGTGCGGCGGCAGTAAACTAATACGAAATGGCGCCTTGAATCGTGAGAAAGGACGCCGTCTGTGAAAACATGAGGTGTTGGGGAGTTTATGGTGGCTGCAGCGCCTTGACCCAATGTTCGAGAAGGATGGCGAAGCGCGTTGACATGGCAGTAGAAACAGCTGGCGAGCCATCGTGTGGATAGCCATCTCGTGGATTAAAATATATGTGACGCAGCTGATCTTTAACCGTCGAACAGATGATGGGTGCAGTTGAAGCCGCGTCAGATGGGGGCACTGCAAATTTGAAGCCATCGCGAAGCTGGACAGTCCAGTGGACAGTTGGAGCCGAAGGAGAAGTTTATAATATAGCACTGTACTGTAGAGCGTCGCGAATGAGCCTGCCACATGGGCTTTCGCCACGGTCGTGCCGCGTGGTGTTTAGGTGTGGATTTTGAATGGATGGTGACTTTTCTGAAGTTTCATGGATGGTGGACAACTGTGACGCACGCCATGCTCCACCCTGGTCATCTCCTTGATTGTTGAGGTCATTGCTGCCGGCATTGTCTTTGGCCAGGTTCGCAGCGGGTTCCCGGCGCAATCAAAGAAGCCGAGCGCCATCAATACTGCAACTGAATGGCGTCACCGTATGCTGCCCGAAATGATGAGGCTCTAGGCTTTCGTTGCGTCCACCAATCAAGGCCTGCCCCCACAAATTGGAGCTGCTGTTACCCTCAACCACCCGTTCGTTTGTCCCCCATGGAAGCACGATCGAGCAGACAGGCCTAAGTCTTTCCTGTTTTTAGATTCAAGGGGAGCTCTTTGGTATTATAACTGACAGGTTACAGTGTCTCACATGAATGGTTGGTTGGCACAAACAAAACGGTATCTACACGTGTAACAGCAAATTGGCGTTCAATGCAGGCGAACTGCAACCCGGCAGGCCAGCTCATAACGCGAGCAGCATTGAGCAGTGGCGGCGACAACATCAATGCGGCCCCTGCAAAGGCTAAACATCATCAACGCCACGCCAAACCCTCTATACTGCGACACTGCGACAAGGCAGTGGCAAAACCGAGCCATTTGCAGCTTGACAGTGTGCCTCGTTGAAGAGCGAACATGATCGCATGCATCCAGGGTGGTGTGCACGTGGTTTTCACCTGTTTGGCGTACTGCGCCAGTGATAATACAGCAATGACCCTATACGAAATCCTATACACTTTGTTTCGCGGTCTCCTTCACCACGCGCAGCTTGAAAAATCAGGTGAGCACGTAGATCGCAAGCTTCAACTTCTCTATTTCAAAATTATTACAATATTACGCAGTCTTGATGGGTTTGAAAAGTTCGCTGTCGACCCAGACCCAAAACACACATTTTTCAAAATAAATCAGATACAGACTGACCCGCGTGGGTTTTCGAACGTCCTATTTACTTAATATTTCAAGATTCAACAAGCGATATCCTGAATTCCTGGATGGAAGGTTGCGATCTGCGATCCTTGCGCCGCCGCTGGCTGGCCGAGAGACGACACTTTGAGATTTCTTCTGCCGGGCACACGTCCAAGCCGAAGGAATAAGAGACCAGTCGAGCAGCCACCCAGACCAGGACCGAGGCCCGCGACCGTCTCCATCCAGCATGCTGCTCGGTTCTCGACTCAAGGCGCTGGCCGTGCTGTGCGCGCTGGCGGCGGCGTCGGCGCTGCCCGCGGCTGCGCAGAGCGCCGAGATGCCGCAGCCGGCAAACGACCCGCCGCCGCACAACCAGGACTCGCCGGCCGTCACGGGCGCGCCGGTCGTAGAGCAGCCGCCCACGGACGCGCCCAAGACGGAGGCGCCCTCGACGGAGACGCCCTCGACGGAGACGCCCAAGACGGAGACACCGCTGCCGGTGAGCAAGCCCGTGATTGTGCCCGAGCCCAAGCCCGAGACGCTGGCGCCGTCGTCGGAGCCTACGCCGACGTCGGAGCCCGCGCACGACGCCGAGTGGTACTGGAAGTACGGCGAGGACCCGCGGTACAGCGCGGAGCACGGCAACTTTTCCAACTTTGTGCCCAACGACGAGAACCAGACGTGCTCGCAGGACACGCACGCGACGCCCTTCAACCGCCAAGTGCGCGGCGTCAACCTCGGCGGCTGGCTCGTGCTCGAGCCGTGGCTCACGCCCACGCTCTTCTACCAGTTCCTGAGCACGCAGGAACGCTTCGGCGACCAGGCGCCCGAGAAGACGGCCATGGATACGTACACGTTTTGCACGGCGCTCGGCAAGGAGGAGGCCAACCGGCAGCTGCGCCTCCACTGGTCCAACTGGGTGACGGAGAAGGATATCTCGGCCCTGGCGAACGCCGGCATCAACTCGCTGCGCGTGCCGGTGGGCGACTGGATGTTCAACCCGTATGAGCCGTACATTGGCTGCACGGAGGGCGCGATCGAGGAGTTGGACCGCGTCGCGGACCTCGCGTACCACTACGGCATCGAAATCCTCCTCGACATCCACGGCCTCATTGGCTCGCAGAACGGCTTCGACAACAGCGGCAAGTCCACGGCCGTGCACTGGACGTCGATCGCGAGCACGCAGCCCGTGGGCACGACCACGTTCGAGCACTGGCCGATCCGCCAGGCCGAGTGGGCCGGCACGTTCGACACGACGACGCACAACTACACGTCCATCAACTACGAGAACCTCAACCACTCGGTCGAGACGGTGGAGATCATCATCAACCGCTACGCCAAGCACCCGGCGGTCGTCGGCCTCGAGCCCGTGAACGAGCCGTGGGAGCTGACCCCGATCCAGGTGCTCAAGGACTACTTCTGGAAGTCGTACAAGCGCGTCAAGGCCGTGGCGCCGCACTGGAAGTTCGTGCTGCACGACTCGTTCCGCTTCGGCCTCACCTTCTGGGCCGACTTTATGCGCGGCTGCCCCGACATTGCGCTCGACACGCACATCTACCAGGCGTGGATGAACCCGGGCACGCAGGCCGACTACTTCTCGAACGCGTGCCAGCAAAAGTACACCATCTCGGACATGGAGAACGCCATGATGCCCGTCATCGTCGGCGAGTGGTCGCTCGGCACGGACAACTGCGCCATGTGGCTCAACGGCTTCAACGACAACCTGCCGGGCTTCCCCAAGGTCATGTGCCACCTGGTCGACTGCCCGATCGACAGCACGTACCTCGGCAAGGGCTTCCCGGGCACGCCCTTGGACGTGACCAAGCCGATCCAGGGCCCGTACGGTACGGGCATCTCTGGCCCGTCGTTCGGCAAGTGCCCCGTGTCGAGCCAATCGGCCTTTGGCCAGAAGGACGATATCGAGTTCACGCGGCAGCTCAACCTCAAGAAGCTCAACGCGTTCGCGAACGGCCACGGCTGGTACTTCTGGAACTTCAAGACCGAGTTCGCGACCAAGTGGGACTTTTTGGCGCTCGTGCGCCAAGGCGCGTTCCCCAAGAACGTGTCGTTCTACGAGGAGGCGGACGAGGTCTTCTCGGCCTGCGAGATGGAGGACAAGGGCGACTTTGTGTGCGCGGCCAAGCGCGGCGTCAAGCGCCAGGAGCTCGAGAACGGGCTCGCGTACGCGTGCAACGCGCCCGGCATGGACTGCTCGGACATCAAGAAGCGCTTCCTGACGCTCGAGGAGCAGTGCGACTGGGCCTTCAACGAGTACTGGCATCAGAACCGCGAGAAGGGCGCGACGTGCGACTTTGGCGGCGCCGCGCACCTGCTCAACACGCCGTTCAACAAGCCGAGCGTCCCGCAGGCGCGCGTCGGCAAGGACGAGACCCCGCAGCCGTCCAAGCAGTCGACGGCCGCCAAGGCCGGCCACGCCATGGTCACGGCCGCCAAGTGGGGCCTGGGCGCGATCCTCGGCCTCGGCGCGCTCGCGCTCCTCGCCATCGGACTCGTCGCCTTCGGGCTCTTCCGCTGGTACCGCAACCGCCAGATGCGCGGCGAGTACTCGCCCATTGCAGGCGGGCGCTAGGGTGCAGCGTCGTCGGCGAGGGGGTTGAGCGTGGCGTCGGAGCCACGCCACGCCATCAAGTGTTACTTCAAGTATGCTGGTCGCGAGGCGAAGGACTGGCTGGGCTGGGTGTGCGTTCAACTTCGGAGACTTCTCGGAGACGACTCTTGGCATGAGAGGGGTTGCATTTAGGGTACGTGCAGCACGTACAGTACCTAGGTATCTGTAGCCGCCGAGTTCTCAAGCTCAAGAAAAGGTTTTGCGATCCAAAATGGAGGAGATTCAGTCATCTTCCGGCGGCGACCATTTATACGTTATCTGAGTATAGATCTCGAACGATGGTGATGGCTGCCTGGCGACTGACGTGTGCGATTCGTGTCAGGTGCGTGCTACAATCCATTGTGGGCCAGTTAGTGTGAGACCCTCTCCAATCCGATTATGCGTGTTTCAATCTACCGTAAATCAGTACCCTCTATCCAATCCCACCAATCCGTTCCCGCCAACTCGCGAATGTGATCTCACATACTGATACAATCTCCACCTTATCCCTCTGAGAAACTGGTGGTGGGGCGCCCTCCCCCTTTCTGGAGGAAACCAACCCCCTCTTGCTCCCCCAACTGATCGGCCGGGCAGTCATTTTGGAATTCGGCGTCAACCTCCGCGCTCCTCCCTCCCTCCCTCCCTCCCTCCCT
>JAADXZ010000894.1:0-11735 GCA_023338055.1 Phytopythium mirpurense
ACGCGCCAGCCACAATGGGAGTCGGACTGGTCGTGCTGCAGGCGCCGGCGTCCGTCTCGTCGGTCGCCATGTGCCTCAGCTCGGCGCCGACCGCGTACAAGATCCACAAGGCGCGCGCCACGGGCGACGCGGCGCTGCTGCCGCTCGTCGCGCTGCTCGTCAACTGCCACATGCTCGTGCTGTACGGACTCGTCACCGGCGACCTCTTCCCGCTGTTCGCCACTTACCTCGTGGGAGAAGTGCTCGCTGCCATCTACACCGCCGTCTACCTCCGGTACACCACGACGCGCCGCTACGCCGCGCGCTCGCTCGCCGCGGCTCTCGGCTTCGTCGCCGCCGCGTCCCTGTTCGTGGCCCTCGCCAAGGCCGGAGCCACCGCGCTGACGTCCGACCAGCTCAAGGCCGCCGCGGGCTACCTCATGGGCGTCGGCAGCGTGCTGCTCTACGTCTTGCCCCTCGAGACCGTCGCGCGCGTGCTCAAGACGCGATCGGGGGCGTCCATCCCCGTCGGCATGTGCCTCGCGGGCGCCGTCTGCGCCCTCCTGGCCGCGGCCCAGGTCGCGCTCTACCTCGCCTTCTACCCTTCGCAGCCGTCGCGTAGGGTCGCCCACGACCAGCTCCAGGTCCAGGTCAACATCGGTGACGCCATCGGCGACTGCATAGCCATCGACAAGGCGGCGACCAAGCTCGCGCTCCACCCGTCGATGAACGCCTGCGGTAGTCCGATGGCCGAGTACGTGAGGGCCACCACGCTTGTCGGCGACCAGTAGCACTTTAGCACGCGGAAACCGAAAGCAATAGACTGCATGCGCCACTTGCCACTATCGCCGTTATGTCGCACGTGGACCTCGAGCGGCTCGAGTGGCGAGCGCGGCGACGCGGACACGGGGCTGCCGACGCTTTACTTGAGCCCGTCCGAGGGCGTCGCGCTGGGCGAGACGAGGAAGGAGACGGCGAGTGCGTCCGTGAGCGGCGGATCGCTGTCGACCGCGCCGTTGGCGAGGCTAAAGTCGTCCGGCAGCGGGTGCGTCTTGGGGCGGGAGACCAGGTAGAGCGCCATGTTGACGACGCCGACGACCATGAACCAGTTGGCGACGAGTCCGTGCAGAGCCCGACCGTGACGCCCAGGTAGCCCATGGTGCTCTCCACGCCGCGGTGCGACTGGTCCAGGAGCCCGAGGTCGAAACCATTAGCACGGCTTACAACGTGAGCAGCAGGTAGAAGCCGACGCCGACGCCGACGCCGACCACCTTGAGCGTGGCCCGTAGGTTCGCGCTGCAGTACACGTGCACACAGAGGCACGCAGCCGAGATGACGTCGGCGACCAGGAAGCACGTGAAGATGGGGAACGACGTCCGCGTGACGATGCCGTCCAGCATCCTGTCGAGGCGGCCGCACGCACTCGGAGGGTCAGTCGACACCAGAGAACGAGTTGAACGCGATGGTTCCGTCCGGAGACCACTGGGTCAGAGGTACTGATGGAGACGCTTGCCGCTTTGATCCTCTTTCAATGCACGGCTGTCTGCTACTGATGGACGCAAGTTTGAGATCTAGTGCTGTCCCCAACACCAGCGCGCGAACTCACTCATTGCTCCACACTCGGCGAAGGAAGTCGCTTCTCACAGACGCAGGTCCGTTCGATGCATACAACGTGTATCTCGCCGTGGTCGGCCGCTCCCTCTATATTATTGGTATCCGATGGTGAACGGCGTGCAGTATGCACGGGAGGCGGTCGCAGCGCGGACCCGCAGCCGCCGCGCGCTCTCGATACTCCTGTATGTCGCAGCGCCTCTCAGTATGATGGCCGAGGCGGCGGGTGCGTCTCTCTCACGTGGGCTCCCTCAGTGTCTCAGCGGCGCGAGCGGCGACGGCATGACCTGGTAGCTCGGGCTCTCGGGCACGGCGCGCGACTGGCGGTCGGAGAGGGAGGGGTGGCCGGCCCCGAGCTCCAGCGCGGCCGCCTCCTCCTCCTTGGCCAGCAGGTCGCCGCTGCCGCCGGCCTTGGCTCGGCGCGCGGTCGCCTTGCTCGGGTGGAAGACGAGGTAGAGCAGGAACTGGGAGACGGCGAACGTGAGGCAGACGGCGTTGGTGACCAGGAGGAACCAGAGGCCCGCCATGGGCGTGTACACGATCCACATGGTGTTGTTGACGCCGCCGGCGACGACCATGTGGATGGGCAGGCTCTCGGCCGTGCGCGTGCGCAGCACCTCGCGCATCTTGATGAAGGGCGAGCTGTACAGCACGAGGCTCACGCACGTGGCCACGTAGCCCATGATGGTGTTGACGCGGTCGCGGCTGAGCCCGAGGACGCCCAGCCCGCCCAGCAGCGCGTAGACGCTGATGGCGAGCAGCACGCCCGCGTACAGGCCGATCACCCGGAAGACGTACGCGCGCTCCTGGGTCGCGCGCACGTACACGACGAGGTACACGAGCGCGATGACGTCGCCCGCGAGGAAGGTGGCGAAGACGGGGAACATGTTGGCCGTCAGGTACCCGTCCATCATCCACACGTGGCAGTTGGCCAGCACCGACACGAGCGAGATGATGGACGTGTGGCCGGTCTGCCGCGTCTTGTAGATGCGGTACACGGCCGGCGACGGGCTCAGGATCATGGCCAGCGACGTGCAGCCCGCCAGCACGCGGAAGACCGACTCGACGGCGCCAGGCATGGTCACGGAGGCGGCCCTTCCGGGGGTCGAGGAGGCGGCGGAGTACTGTACAGTGGAGTGGCCAGCGGGCGGGCGATTCGCGACTGAGCGCCTGCCTCTCCGGGGCCGCCAGGAAGAGGCCGAGGGCGACGGAGGAGCGTCATGCAGTGATGCAGGTGGTGACTGACGCCCATCGGAATGGATAGTGTCAACCATTGGCGTGTTTAAGGGAGGTGTTGGCGTCGAATGGGTCAGGAGGTCGAAAGAGTTTAAGCGGATATGAGACAAAAAGGTGGTGCGCAAGTCCAATCCAGAAGTTGAGAGGAGCTGTACCTAATCCAATCTCCCTGTTGAGATGAGCAGTATATTGGATTTAATACAATAAATCGTACAGGTCGATTTTTGGCAAACATATCGATGTTACTTGTAAACACTATGGTATACATAGGGTGTTACCAAACAGCAGTGCATTTAATTAAAATTGCTTTCTAAATACTAGTACGTTCGCAAATGCCCAGTGCTCAACGCCAGCTTAGAGCTGGAGCCGGTCGACGGGGTTGGCGACAGGAGCGACCGTGAAGCGCAGCATGGGCGACTGGTAGACGCTGCTACTGCTACTGATGCTGCTGATGCTCCGGATGGGGGCGAGCGGCGACGACATGAGCGCGAAGCTCGAGCTCTCGGCGTGGAGCTTGCCACCGGCCTCGGCCTTGGGCGACAGCTCGATGGTGATGGCGATGTCGCCCTCGGGGAGGTTGACGGACGGCTGGACAGCGCGGTTGGGGTGGTAGAGCGCGTAGAGGACGAGCATGGCGAGACCAAGCGGCAGGCAGGTGATGTTGGGGATGAACATGAACCAGTTCTTGTCGACGGACGTATAGACGACCCAGAGCAGGTTGTTGGTCGCGCCGCAGATGACCATGACGATCTGCACCGACGCCGCGTTCTTGGTGCGCAGCACGCGCACGACCTTCTCGAACGGCGCGCCGTACAGCAGCACAGCCGTCACGATGCCCAGGTAGCCCATGATGTGGCTGATGCTCTCGTCGTCCTGGCCGGTCACGCCCTGGGACGCGAGGATGGCGTAGACAGACACGGCCAGCAGCGGGAGCGCGCCGACCGCGATGGCAGTGCGGACGTACTTGCGGTCGTCCGCGAACCGGTAGTAGACAGCGAGGTAGGCGAGGGCGGCGATGTCGCCGAAGCCGAACGAGACCATGACGGGGAAGATGTTGCCACGGAAATAGCCGTAGAGCATCCACATGTGCGAGTTGGCGAGCAGCGAGACGAGCGGGAAGACGGAGACGTGGCCCACGCTGCGGGACTTGCACAGCTTGTAGATGGCCGGCGAGGGGCTCAGCGTCACCACGAACGAAGACAGCGCCGTGAGCACGCGCAGCGCCATCAGGACCGAGTCGCTCGGCATGGTTGCGGTGAGGATTGAGGCCGTCGGCGGGGCTTGGCGGGTGGTGGCGGTGGACTTGGGCGACAGGATGGACGTGACTCGCACTCGACGAGGCGAATCACATAATGACCTCAGCCCAAGCAGGGGAAGAGGGGCAGGAGGACGGATCGGAGAGGATGGGACGGGATGGGATGGGGGCCTCTGGTTGGTCAGGATGAGAAGGGCGGTCTTTACAGTCGGAAGGTTCTCTTGTGGCGACAGGACCGTCAAATCGGCCCGAAACTGAAGTTTGAGAGGGTTTTCCAGATCAGGGTCGACACTGACCTTGAAGTCAATTACAATATTACTATAAGATACCCAAAAAAGGAAACGAAAAGTTCTGGTGGTTTGTCTCATTTCTCTTGCGACCACGTGTCGCTGCTTCGTTTGACGTGTCACAATTTAAATCAGTACTATATCGCGCTAGAAAAGTCGGGAAAGAAGCGATACACTGAAATAAGCATCAAACTGGCTAAAGTGACAAGGCGCGCATCATTCTGATCTGAAATCGGGCGTCCACCTCGCCCAATCACAGCGCAGCAGCACTCCGAGTCCACCACGTCACTCCGTCCTTGAGCGTACGGTCGCGAGGCCCACGTGTGGTCACGACGGAGCGGACGCGGGCCCAAGCAGCGGCGCGCGGGTTGATAGGTGTGAGTGTGGCCAGTCGTCTCTCGTCGCCCAGCAGCGGATTTTTCGCTCGGTCGGGCTGGTGTGATAACCTGCCAGCCTCACCACCCGGGAAAGTAGCCCAACAGAAGGACCAGTCTTCGAGACACTTCCGTGGGTTGCGTGATGTACGACCACACCAACTGTAGTTTCGAGTGAGCGGAGCGTCCATGAGGAGTATAGTGCGCAGTATTGCGTCATTGGGCAGCCTCTCTTGCGCTCGTCAAGCTCCCTCTCGACCGCAGACTACGTCCTCACCAAGCTCCACGACCTCAAAAGGCATATCACAGCGTACCGCTCGACTGCTTCTCAGTGGTTTGGAGACGACGATACCGACTGGGAGCTGCGTCGAGTCAGCACCTTGCATCTCAGTTTGAATGCTGCTCCGGTGCAACTCGCACATTGCGAGCGAAATGGGAGGTCGACAAAGAGGCAAACGATGGTGAGCACGGACATGAACCAGCTCCGGGTCAACCGTGAGCGCCGCCGATTCATTTGTGAGCACTCGGAGCAGCGGCATCTCGGCTTGGCTATCGACTCGCGGAGAGACACCATAGGATTGTAGAGGAGACGACGCAGAGCTCGGAACGACAAACTTGTCGCTAGTAATGGCGCGTGCAACACGAACGCTGAAGCTTAAGCAAAGGGAATCGAAATCAACTTTCGATCGCACAAATCAGTTCAGGATTGTTTCATTCTTGTCCATTGGTAGTCTTTTTTTACGACGCCAACCACCGCGTTCGAAAAGGACGTGTCAACTCAACTTTGGCGTCCAGATCGTCGTGTATAGAGATTTAGATATATTGAATGGACAAGTTGACTTCTCCAGCCACGGACGGCTTCACCTCGACACGTTGGCGCCCGCGAGCGCATTGCTAGCGACAGTGACGGTGACGGTGGGGACCGGGGCGAGCGGCGACACGAGCGGCTCGTACCGGACGCTGGCGGTCCGCTCCTTGCCCGGGACCTCGGCCTTGGGGGTCTCGACCACGATGGAGATGGCGTCCTGCGGCGTCTGGCAGACGGTCGTCGGGTGGCGCGGCTTCGGCTTGTACAGCGCGTACAGCACGAGCATGGTGATGCCGAGCGGCACGCAGACTGCGTTGGGGATGAACTGGAGCCAGTTGCCGTCGAGCGCCGTGTAGACGACCCAGAGCGAGTTGTTGACGAAGCCGCAGACGACCATAACGATCTGGATGGGCTGCGCGTTCCTGGTGCGTAGCACGTAGACGAACTTCTCGAAGAAGGGCGCTCCGTACAGCGCGATCGCCGTCAGGATGGCGAACACGCCCACGACGTGGCTGATCTGCTCGTAGCTCTGGCTCGTGGCGCCGGCGGCCGCGACGACGCCGTAGACGGAGATGCCGAGCAGCGCCGAGCAGAGCGCCGCGAGGACCTGCAGGAGCCTGCGCTGCTGCGTCGGCGGCGCGTAGCGGTAGTAGACCAAGATGTACGCGGCGGTCGCGAGGTCGCCGAAGCCGAACGAGACCATGACGGGGAAGATGTTGCCGCGGAAGTAGCCGTAGAGCATCCACATGTGCGAGTTGGCCAGCAGCGACGCGAGCGGGAAGATGGTCAGGTGGCCGACGCTCTTGTCCCGGCGGATGCGCAGGATGGCCGGCGCGGGGCTCAGGATGACCACGAACGCCGACAGCGCCGTCAGGATGCGCAGCGCGAGGATCACGCCCTCGCTCGCCATCGCCTCGGTCGTTTAGCGGACGGTGCAGGTAAGGAGTGGAGGGTCAGCGGAGGAGGAGGAGGCTGCTGGGGCATTGAGCGAGCGCGCGCGAGAGGTAGTTGGAGGATTGAGAAGTGACTGAGCAAGGAGAGCAACGGGACGGGTCGGACAGCCATAGCAGCCGATAGAAGCAGGCTCCGGAGCAGTTCAAAAGGGGTCAGATTAGGGGGTTTCACCAGTTTGGATGGTTCATATATCAAGTTGCAAATAGGACCCGGTTTTGGACATCAGATCGACGTTGACTGGCGGATGACACGCTGCGATCACAGCGACGCAAACAGTCGGCAGTCCTTACAGATATCAAGTCATCTCACGTCTCAGACCGTTTGCGTCCGCTCGCCTTTCGACGCAAACGCCCGTCAGTTGGTGCAGATATCTCTTCCGTTGGTGTCCAGTCGCCAGTAGAAATGCCAAGGAACCGCCCAGAGCGCGTCCGCACAGCCTGGAGACGCAAGCAGTCACTGCTAAGCAGTGACAGTCATCGATAGCAATACTTCAGTATCGTACTAAACCAGTCCCGAGTGTACTTGTTACTATTACTGTAGTAGTAGCCACTATTGTGGCGGCTTCAACTGCGAGCGTTGGCAGGGACCTCCGCGTCTATTTGACTATGACAATGCAGCGGAAATCCGACTCTGCTCAGGCGATGGCCGTGGCGACGCGCGCGGCGGGGGAGGGCGACCGAAGCGCGGCGAACTGGGCCACGGCCGACTCGAACTCGTGGCTCTTGGGGCTGACGGTGGGCGACCGCAACGAGCGGAGGTCCTCTTCCATGCGACGGCAGTCGCCGCGCTCCCCGGCCGCGAGGTCTGATCCCTCCTCGAGCAGTTCCGGGTCCGTTGCCTCGACCGCCGAGCCGCCGCCGCCTCGGTAGACAACGCAGAGCGCGACTTGGATCGAGCACAGCACGACGCCGAAGCAGTTGGGCGTGATGACGAACACGTCGCCGGTCGTGAGCCCGAACGAGAGCCACAGACTCGTGTTGACGAGGCACATGCAGCAGAGCGGCACGGGCAGCGCGCGCGCCGACTTGCTCGCCACCACCACCTTGAGCTTCTCGAGCGGCGAGCCCAGCATCACGATGGCGAACGCGTCGCCGATGCCGCCCATGACCTGCGCGGCCGCCGCGACGCTCTGCCCCGTGGCGCCCGCGATGGTGCAGGCCACGAACGCGACGACGGGGCAGACGAAGGCCAGGGCGACGAGCGCCATGCGCCGGACGCGCGCGCGGTCGTCGCTGTGGTAGTAGAATACGGAGAGGAAGGCCAGCGCGCACGTCTGGCCGAACACAGACGTCGCGACGATGGGGAAGTAGGTGCCTGTGAGGAGTCCGTACCACATCCTGAGGCGTGGGCGTGGGTTAGAGAGAGAGAGAGTATGGAGAAGGGATGACGCGTTTTCGAACGCACCAGATGTGGCCATTGCACCAGTACGCGATGAGCGGGAGGGCGGACTTTGGGCCTGTGGACCGGTCGCGGTGGATGCGGAGCGTGTCGAAGACCGGGCTGAGCGAGACCGCGGCCGACACGGCCGTCGTGACACCGCGAAGCACAAGAGGAGAGCCCATTTCGACCGCCGGTGAGCTGTCGAGTTGGACAATGACGCCGCTTGTTGGGCAGAGAGAGAGAGAGAGAGATGGGAAGCGGCAGCGCATTGTGCAGACGTAGAGCAGGAGACGAAAAATAGACGCCAGGGAGGAGGAGATCGCGCTGCTGCGTGGCTGAAGTGCGAGCGCTGATGAGTGGATCCAAACAAAGCACCATCGCATGTCCTTCACGCTATTAATACGCCCTATTGCGGCCGAGTGGCGCTGGAAAGATCCCTGGCTGATTCATACGGAGCGAGCTGACCTCCTTTGAACTTCAAGTAACTGTCATAACATACACAAACGAATCGCCTCGGACACTCCACGATAGTCCTCTATTACCGGTACTCGGCCGTACGTGGTCCAGTCTACGCTCGGAGCGGCTCGAGCGGCTCGAACGCGGCCGCGGGCGAGCGGACGGCCTCGGAAGCGTGGCCATTGCCGACGGCGATCTCGACCAGCTCGTCCTTGAGCGTCGCGCTGGCGGGCCGGTATACAAAGTAGAGCACGATCTGCGCGGCCGTGAGCCCCACTCCGATGGAGTTGGGCGTGAGCACGAACACGTCGTGGTCCACGATGGCGGTGGCGACCCAGAGGCAGCAGTTGGCCAGGATCATGACGCTGAGGTTGATCGGGATGGGCGCCGAGTTGCGCGTCTGCACCACCGCGCGCACCTTCTCGAGCGGCGACGCGTACATGAAGACGTTGATGGCGACCGAGATCCACCCGTGGACGGTGTACACCTGCTCGAGCGACTGGTGCGTCGCCCCGGCCGAGCCGAGCGCCACGTACGCGGTCGTGGCGGCGAACACGGCGGCGCCGACCGCGACCGTACGCAGCACGTACCGGCGGTCTGGCGAGTAGACGAAGTACACGGCCGTGTAGAGCGTGGTGACGACCTCGCCAAAGAGCGACGTGGCGAACAGCGGGAAGATGCTGCCCGTCATGTATCCATACATGCTCCAGCAGTTGTTGTTGACGGCCATGGCGACCAGCGGGAAGACGACTATGGCGCCCGTCGACTTGGCCTGGTGCACGCGGTAGAGGTCCGGCACAGGGCTGAGCGTCATGGTCACCTGCGTGATGGTCGTTGCGATCGACAGCGCGAGCTCCCAGCCGCCCATACTCGCCGGTCACTGCTTGGGTAGCCAAATGTACGGTATGGGTGATGGATCTGCGACGTGTGAGCGCGGGCTTGGCGGCGAGTCGCAAAGTGAGCGGGCGGAGGTTCGACCAGCAACTCACGTGCCAGCATTGGAAAGGACCTTGCAGGCGGCAGAACTCGCCGTTTGTGTGCTCTAGTTGCTGCCGCGGGCGGGCGGGCGGGCGGGTTACTGGCTGGGTCGGCAAGTTGAATGATGAGAAGGCCGCCTGGAGGAGCTCCACCGCGTCTTATTGGCCGAAATATCTGTTTAGGTGGTTTGATTGGCTGAAATAGAGGTCCAGCAGCTTCCAAACAGGGTGTTTAGAAGTCCACGCGTGAAGTTGATTGATCGATCCAAACGCGTTCCATTGATCTATACAAAATGCTACCTACTATCCTTCCTTGGCGATCGAGGCGTTTATCGCGCCTGCTAGTTGGCGGCGGCGGCCACGAGCAGCGGCTGGCGCTCGCCGCCCTCGACGGGCTCGACCTTGCCGGCGGCGGCCTCGCGCTTGGCCGTCATCGTGTCGTAGCTGACAGGCGGCGCCTTGAACCTGGGCGAGGCCGCGGCGGCGACCGTGACGGGCAGCTCGCCGTGGCCGTGGCCGGGCGGGAACTTGAGGTAGAGCGCGACCTGCGCGGCGCTGAGCACGGCGCCGATGGCGTTGGGCGTGGTGACGAAGTAGTCGCCCTCGGTGAGCCCGAAGGCGACCCAGAGCACGCCGTTGAGCAGGTTGACGACGCAGAGCGAGATGGGCAGCGACTCGGCGTTGCGCAGGCGGACCACGCGCACCATGGTGTCGAGCGGCGCCGTGTACAGGCAGAGGTTGGCGACGATGGCCATGGCGCCCTGCGCGCCCACGACGCGCTCGAGCGGCTGGTGCACGAGCACGCCCGAGACGCCCAGCAGCACGTAGAGCGTGGTGGCGGCCAGCACGGCGGCCGTGCGCAGCAGCACGCGGCGCACGCCGGCGCGGTCGCTCGAGTACTTGTAGTAGACGCCGATGAAGAAGGCGGACGTGCACTGGCCCGTCGTGCAGGTCACGATGATGGGGAAGAGCTGGCCGATGAGCAAGCCGTACACGGTCCACATGTAGCTGTTGCAGAAGAGCATCACGATCGGCAGCACCGTCAGCGGCCCCGTGCTCTTGGCCGCCATGATGCCGCGGAACTCGGGCCACGGCGACACGGTCAGCAGCAGCGACGACACGGTCGTCAGCAGCCGCAGGCCCTCCAGGAACAGCCCCATGCTCGCTCGTCGGTTGGTCGGTCGCGTCGGTCGGTCGGTCGGTCGGTCGGTCAGTCACGCGGGTCGGGTGGTCGCTCCCGGCGCTTGAACTGGTCGCTCCAGGGCGCAAATCAAGGACTGACGTCCGTCCCTCCTCGTACGTAGCACAGCATCAAGGCATCCCGACTCGTCAGCGGCGTCCACGCGCCAAAGATCACACCTCAGACGTCGCGAATGGAGCTCCCAAATGACCCGTTTGTGTCACATAACTGCACCGGCTATGCACAGTACATCAAAACTGACTGATTTTGAATTATGACGTTTTTTTTTCAAATTCTAATCTTTGGACACGCGACCCGACCGGTTGAGAGCAAGCCTCGGCTCGAGCGAGGGAGTCTCCAAGCGCGATGCAAGTCGTGTACAGTAGTTTTACTGCCAGTGAGCAAGCTGCAGTAGCTGCTCATGCATGCACACAAGCTGGCGGCTGGGCTATTGGGATGAAGCCTCGCGCTAACACAGCTGACTGGAAAAAGTCCAGCGTCCCACGCTGGCAAAAATTAGCCACGAAGTGAGGGACGAGTCCCTCGGCACCCAAATTTTCAATGTATAACTACTTCGGGTATTGTGCTAGTATTGCACGTTGAGGGCTGTAAACGTGATGGATAATAGGAGAACGACATGCGAGCGAGCAAATAGGTAGTATCAGAGACATCTCTATTAGCTGAGAAAACGGGTTTGGCGAGAGCTTTAGCATAAATTGAATGTGGCTTCTTGTGGGAGGATCTGGGTGTGGTGCGTTCTCAAAAGATCACTCGCAAAAAAATAACTATAAATATTCACAGTATCAGTGAATTGCTGTAAAAAATCGATATTTAAACTGAAATAAAAGTTGTCATAGCATGACAGTCCAGCTGGTATGTTGCAAATGGTCGCGTGGTTGAAGACATACAAACTTCAAGTGAACGTGCAACGCCAATACACTACAAAAACGCAGCATCATTTGCACAAATTTACATTATTAGGCGGCGCCAACATCGCCCAGCCTCCCGTAGTTATGTCCGTGTGTCCCCGCCCACCACCAGCCACCTCGGACGTATACTGTCGAAGCAGTGGCACTCGTCACTGCGGCGATCGGACGGCTTGGAACTCGGAGCTCTGGAGGGTCTTGCTTTCTACGTTCCTGGGCGAGATGACGACCACCACGCTGCCCTTGGTGTCCGCCACATCATCCGCGACAGCGGCGCGAGGCCGGTACTTGAGGTAGAGCCCGACCTGGGCG
>JAADXZ010000895.1:0-11730 GCA_023338055.1 Phytopythium mirpurense
CCCTTTCGAATGTTGTTCCTCGACAACAAGACCAGCTCTGGCCGCGAAAATTGCATTGGCTGAAAGCAGAGACTTCGGCGAGTCTTTTGTCCAATCAGAATGCGATAAAACGGTGATATGGCGAATTTTGACCAGTTGAATAGCGATTGTTGCGTTTTTTTTCAAACAGAGGAAGTAATACAATTTTCCTGGGTGACTATGACTATTGTATTATGAGTAATGAACATGCTTGGCAGCACTATGCGTCCGACACGGAGGCGCGGCTCGCTGGCACGCTCAAAAGGGCCCGCGCCTTGAAATTTTGTCTTGGACTGCCTGCCGGTTTCGATAAGAAACCGTGAAGAAAGAAATACAACATCGTGGTAAATGTGGCTTACGTACAGTACTATTAATAGTAACTTAGCGCAGTGCCCAGAGGCGCTTTCTTGTGGAGGATCCGATCGTGCTTTCACGGCATATTTCGATCAGAGGGAGGACGTGAAATAACGCTACCAGTACAGAGCAGTGGTACTGTATCATAGAACGCTGCGATCCTGAAAGGTCGTGCATGCAATGGCTCCATTAAACATACGTACAGTAAAGCACCGCAAGCGTATCTGGGATCGCATCAAACAGTCGAGGAGGTTGATGCCAATAATTGAGTTTGCCAGCACTTCTTCTTCCGACGTTTCAGCTCCATGCGGCGTGCGATGCATGCATCGTGTTCAATCCTGGCCGCCACGCCAATGGGTGTGTGCGCCGTGCAACTTCAATGTGGAGGCGGAACGTTTACTAACCCCCACGGTTTGTAACCCGAGCTGAACATTAGCCATTTGCCAGGCATAGGTGCAGAAGCGAGCAGCCTCGCGGCCGTAGTGTTGGCGACGCCCACATATCTTCGCTTGAATTCCGTAGCATCCAGCTAAACAGACGGGCAGCTTCAATAAAGCCATGCGAACGGTGGGAACGATCCGATTCAAGTGGCGAGCGGGCGAGCTTTGCTTTTTGGCACGCGCCAAAAACAACGGGCGTGCAGCCATGCGGCCTCGAGTGCAAACAGCAACGGACGATTTACCATATGCGAGAGACATACAATCCCCAAGATCGCGCGCAGGGGAAAGGATCGACCAAGCGAGCATCGCTAGCAAGCGGCTTGGCTCTCTCCCGTCTGGTTTGTGAGAAGAAATGTATGCTTCCCGAGGTTTCCACGCAGCCGCAGCTGCCCACTTTGCAGTTCCCGGCATGATGGGCTGGGCCGATTCCCCTCGCATACAAGCGCCAAGTGTTTTGTGTCTGCTCTCGTTTGATGGCTAAAAACATCGAAAATCAACACCCAATTTTGCTGGGAGAGAGATGGGTGAATCCGCATTCATTTTTCAATACAAGTCAACTTGCTACTGTACAAGTCGTTTTGCAATTTGCGACTGTCCGAAATCGCAAGCGTTCGTTTGCTCTCTCTGTGCGCACATACTCTTCTCGACATTTCGGCTTTAGCTCGCTCGAGGCAACATCTCTTGCGAACCGACTTGCCCTTACGGTACCTACATCTACATACAGTACGTGGCCAGCTGGTGGCGCTTCCTCGACCGTTCCGCCTGCTGTTTCGGGGCGAAACCGCCGCCGCATACTCCAAATCAGAAGAAAGGGCCGACCGACCGCTGGAGCCTGCAGCCTGGAGCCTGGAGCCGTTTGCCCTCTTGCTGCCCTGCTTTACTATCGATTTTCCCACGCGGCAGCCAGGAAGGAGCGCCCTTTGAGCCGGCGGCGACAGCGTTGAGCGACGGATGGCCGAGACCGTGGCGACCGCGGCGACGGGTGCGCGCAGCGGCTCAGCGGCGCGATCGGGCGGGAAGAGACGCGTGCCCGCGATCGCGCAGACCCCGGAGCGTCGGGGGCAAGACGGCAAGCGTGAGAGTAGCAAGAGCAGCAAGACAGAAGGCGACGGTGGTGCGAAGAGCGGGAGCAGCACGCCAAGCACGAGTCTGAGCACGTCCAGCAGCAGCGAGAGCATTGGCGCGACCGCGAGGGGTACCCCGGCGTCACAAGGGGCGGAAGAGGGCAAGCAGAAGCGTCAAGACGCAGACAACGAGCTGGCGCCCGTGAGCGTCGGGCGCTCGCAGTCGCTCACCGTGTTCACGAACGCGCACGCGTCCGGCTCTTCCAAGGCTGCGGCGCGCGGCAGGAGCCCGTTCGACGCGGGCTCGCAGCTCCCAGTCACGTTCCCAACGGCGCCGGTGTCTGTCCCTGCCGTCTCCTCCTCTCCGTCCGTGGACCTTATCGAAGCCGAAGGGGACGGGGACGAGAGCGAGGACGCGGCCATCGGTCGGCAGCAGCGCGCGCGGTTCAGTCGCCGCGCCATGTCGGACGAGTTCTCGCTCAGCCTCCTCCAAGAAGAGCTCGGGTACCCACGGCGCAAGCTCTCGCGCACAGCGTTCCACCCGCCGGCGCTGCGTCACTCCCTCACGGACCGGCGGTCTCGCGGCGTCTCGCTGGTCGAGGACCGGACGAGCGACTCTGCCGCCGAAGCTGCGTTCCAGGACGACCATGCGTTGCGGGCGACGAGGAGCAACAGCAACAGCTCTAGCAGTCAGCAGAGCAGCGCGAGCGGGAGCGTGGGTGGGTCGCCGGGCCGAAGGCATTCGATGCCCGAACCCGAGGCGGAGGAGATGCGGCAGTTCCGGTGGAGCGTAGCATCGACGGCGTACGCGTGCAGCAGCTCTGACAGAAACAGCTTCAACGAACAGGAAGACCAGCAGAGGCAAGACGAGGAGGCCGCTGCACCCAAGAGCACACGGAAGCCGAGCGACGCCGCCCGCCGAAGAAGCCGCCGGAGCTACTCGGACCGCCTTAGCGGCCGCCAAGACCCTGAAGAGGACGAAGTGGAGGAGGACGAGGCCAACGAGATCGAGTCGGACGCGGTAGGCGACGAGGACGAGAACTTCATGGACTACCGCGTGGCTTCTGTCACGGGCTACAGCCGCGACGCAGACGGCGTCGTGTACTACGAAGTGATCGTTCGCTCGAACACGTACGGCCCGCTGTCCGCCTACAAAGTGCGTCGGCGGTACTCGGAGTTCCGCGAGCTGCACGAAGCCCTCTCGCGGATCATGCCCGTGTCGACGGCCCGCCTGTCCGCCATTTCATCCATGGGCTACCACCAGCGCAGCAACGACGACGCGGCCAGCGATGTGGGCGACCCCGACACGCCGTTCGTGGGGCTCCGCTTCTCGAGCGTGGAGACGCCAAGCCACGAGGAGGAGACGGCGCTCCCGCCCCTGCCGGACAAGGGCGGCCTCTGGTCGTACCTCCAGTTCGACAGCGTGCCTCTGCTCGAGCGCCGAGCCAAGTACTTCCACGCGATGCTCATGGCCGCGCAGCAGCACCCGGGCGCGCGTCGGAGCCGGCTGCTGAACGAGTTCGTGGGCACGCCGCCCGACCTCGTGGCGCTCAACTCGTCGATCGCCAACAGCTACGTGAGTCTGCACCGCTTCGCGGCGCCGCGCCTGAGCATGTCGGTCGAGGTGCAGGAGCGCAAGCAGAAGGCACGCCGCATCCGTCTGCGCCGCTCGTCGCTCGGCCAGCGCAACTCGCTCCCGACCAACGCGGGCGTCTGACGAGGACCGGCGGCGGGCAGCCTTCGTCGCGCGGATTGTATGGCCAAGTCGAGAGTCAGCCGCGTCTCCCGCTCCGTAGACGCGTCCAGAGCGAGTCCTGTCTTCCGTTGCAAAGACGCAGAGGCGGCACTTGCGTCGGTCGTTTCCAGCATGCACTCGCGCCAGTCGCCGGGTCCGTTCGCTTCCACTGGTATGAATACCGCGGAGGCGGCGGATCCGCGTCGCGGTCTCTATCTCTCCATCTTCCGTCCAGACGACAGGCGCCAACGGGTAGACAGACCACATCAGCATGTACATTAGCGTCAGCCGCCACACGAGCAAGCACCGACATAAAGTACCACCGAGCGTATTTCGAGAACGACCACGCACTCATCGCCGTGGCCGACCGACACCTTCAGCCACGGAAGCCACTCCTTCGGTACTGGATTCCACTGTTTACCTTCCAGCGTCCTCTGCTCTACTGTCAGCGTCTTCCGTCTGCCCACCGCCGCTCAAGTGACTACTACGATAGAGAGCGAGAGAGAGAGAGAGAGAGCTCTCCGTCTACGGAGGCACGATCTTCTTGACGTAGTCGGCGATCTCGGCGTCCAGGTACTCGCCGAGCTCCTCGCGCGTGACCCACAGGTAGTCGCTGGGCTTGCTGCTGCCTTCGGGGATGGACACTTCGCCTGCCACGAGCTGCGACTTGTAGAAAAACACCTTGGTCCCGTCGAAGCCGCCGCTCGCCGCCGGGTCCTCGTGCAGGTACTCGACGTGGCCGATGGGCGCGAAGCCCAGGGGGTAGAGCTGCAGGGCGCCCTCCCCCTCCTCCTCGCCGCTGCGCTTGGGCCCGCAGACCGCCTCCACGTGGCGCAGCGCCGCGTCGCGCATCTTCTCGGCCTCGCGCTTCTCGCCCACGGGGAAGAACCACTCGAACTTGCCGTCGTCCGTCGCGCTCTTGACCAGCAAAAACAGCCGGCCCTTGAGCGCGCGGTTGAGCGACTTGCGGTTGTTCTTCGCGTCTGCACGTGCCATGCCACACGCGCGCACCACACGTTAGACGCCACCGCCTTCCTCTCTCCTCCATATACAACCTCTAAAGTAGCGAGGGACGAGATGGAAGCCCAAACGCAACGTACCGTCCTCCGTCTCGCGCGGAGCGAGGTGGAAGCCGGCGCCGACGACCTCCTCGGGGTCGTCCTCGGCCGTCGGCAGCGGCGCCTCCTCGGGCGTAATGTGGCGCGCGCCGGGCTCCATGAACCAGAAGCCGTCCTCGATGCGCTGGCTGGCGCGCAGCGCGATCTCGTGGTCCATGTCCTCCTTGGCCTGCGCCCAGTCCTCCAGGTCCGGCTGGATGACCGGCAGCCGCTCGAGGATGCCGGCGCTGAGCACGCGCCACTTCTTGCCGTCGTCCACGCGCGGCTCGACGAGGAAGTTCTGGCGCACGACCTTCTCGCGCGGCGGCTGGCGCGGCGTCTGGTCCGGGTTGCGGCGGGCCGCCTCCTGCTTGGCCTTCTGCCGCCACGTCAGGCGGTTCGCGCGCTTCTTGGCCGCGGACGTCGCGAGCCCGCGCGCCTGCTGCAGCGACCGGAACGCCTGCATACCTACTCTCGCTAGAGGGGACTCGCTCGTCTCGGCAGGGAATGCGCCCCCGGCCAGACTGCTGGATGCTGGATGGCACCATGCCCACCACACAACACAGAATACCGGTTATACCGGTTTTGGGGTTACGGGTTACACTCACGAATACCTTTTTACTTCGAGTTTTTATACTACAGTTCGTACATAGCCACAACTGTTCTGTAACCCAAGTACGTACTTAGTAGCAAGTGTCAGCCCTTGTTGAAGAGCGGGTGGTTGGCGCGGCCGACCTTGGCCTTGGCCTGCGACGCGTTGCTGGCGTCGATGGCGACGATGTTGCGGCGCCCGTCCGAGGCGGCCGAGCGAGCGACGGCGGGCGCGTGGCGGCGGTCGCGCACCGCCTTGGTCCACGCGTCCACTTGCTGGCGCTCGGCGGCCGCGAACGCCATGCGGTGGCGCGTGCAGACGGCCAAGACCATCTCGACCGTGCCCGAGGCCCAGGCGACGTTGAGCTTGCTGCGGACGGTGCGGAGCGCGGGCATGAGCTCCGAGCGTAGCGTCTCCTGGACGGCGGTTAGCTTGCCCTCACTGCCGGTAGCATCGACCGCCTCACTGTTCGACTGGCAAGACAGCGCGCGCTCGAGCCTCAGCTTGACGGCCTTGGCCGCCTTGACGAACTGGTAGGTGTCGTCCGTGAACAGCTGCGCGTGGGTGATCGCGAGGAACTCCCACCGATCCAGCAGCGCCTCAAGCGCGTCGGCGTCCTCGCCGTCCCCGCCGAGAAGCACCGCCTTCTTGGACAGCACCGCCTTGATGAGCGCCGCGAACTCTGGACGCCCAGTCCACACGCCGCCTTTGACGTCAATCAGCTCTCGCAGCGTGGCCACGAACAGCTCCTTCGTGTCGGCGCCCAGCTTCTCGTCCACCAGTCGCGTCAGCAGCGAGCTCGCCTTGGGGAACTTCTTGTCCACCAGCTGCCACACGGCGACCCATCCAGAGCACGAGTCGTGCTAACTTAACACTCTATCCATCCATGGACAGCGCGGCAGTGTGGTTGTTATAATACCCGCAGTACACACGCACCATGTAGCGCTTGAGCTTGTCCAGCGTCTCGGGCAGCCCCACCACGCGCTGGCGCTTCGCAGGCCGCGCCGCCTCATCCACCTCCACCGTCGCCTGCTCCACTGGGACTGTCGATGCGTCAGTGACGCCCCTGTCCTGTCCGCTGGCGAGCCGCTTGGCGGCCGAGCGCGCCTGTGGCGCCGGTAGCCCCGCGTACAAGTCGTCCATTTCGCCTCAATATTTTGTGAGCCACACCACACCAAAAACACATACAATCAGCATTGTTTTGGTAAATTACGGAATGCCGCGAAAATCAGCTTAGTATTTATGAATATAGCCATGCAGGTCGCTTTCCACGCGTCACGCAGGGGTACGGTATCATTCAATACAGTACTCTCGAGACGGCGGCGGCGGGACGATGAACGGCGGCTGGGGGGGCCCTCCCGCTGCGACGGAGGCGCCGCGACTGCACCCGCTGGCCATCGGCATCGGGGCGGCCGTGCTCCTGCTGCTCATCGTGGTGGTCGCCGCGTCCTCGTACCAGCGCGAGAAGCTGCAGCACATGGCGCGCCGGATGCTGCGCACCAAGCGCGCGTCCTTTGGCAAGGGCGACGGCAAGATCCGTGCGTCGACCGCCGCTATATATACTAACGTGCTGATCCGTGGGGAGAAGAGCTCGGGGAGCGGCTACTAATGGCTGGTGTTTTTGGCCCACTAGACGACGGAGCGGCGGCGCTTGGCGCGCTGCCCGGGTTCGCGCAGACGGCGGCCGAGACGGGCAACGCGCGTGTGGTCAAGCGCTGGGTCGGCTCCTCGGGCCGCGACCTGGACGCGCGCAGCGCCGAGAACCTCACGGCGCTGCACTACGCGGCGCGCGGCGGCCACAACGAATGCGTCCGGTGCGTCGTCGTCGGCCTTTTCGGCGAGGTGTGTGGTTATTGGGTCATGGACTGACGCTCAACGGTGGTTTATGAATGCGAGCAGGTTGCTGCTGGCCGCGGGTGCGGACGCCAACGTGCAGGACGAGCGATGCGTGACGCCGCTGCACCTGGCGGCACTAGGTGGGCACGCGCTAAGCGTCAAGCTGCTGCTGGACCACCACGCCGACCCGTTCCGCGAAGACGTGGACCGGCACGCGGCGCTCGCGGTCGCCGAGGCCGGCGGCAACGTCGGCTGCGCGCGGCTGCTGCAGCGCGCCATGGCCAAGGCCGCGCTCGCGAGGGAGGACGGCGCGGGCGGCGCGGACTCGGCCGGCGTCACGCTGCGCGCCGGCGCCGCGCGGTTAGACAACGCCGTGTAGGAGTCGGCGCCATGGTGAAAATGTGAGCGCCGACCACCAGGTCTAAACGTTCATCTTGTTGGTTTTACGTTGTGTTTTTTGTGGTTCTGCTGTTTTTGTGGTTTATGATGCTTCTATGATCACTGTTTTGAAGGTTTGTTTGCAGGATGCTGCGCTCTAGATTGACTCTATGTGGACCTAGAGCTTGGACGGTAGTTTACTGGCGTCCGCTCCAGGATCCGGTTTACTACCGTCCGCCGCGGCCGCCAAGGCGTCGGCGAGCGCGGCCACGAGCTGGTCGATCTCGCGCTCCGAGTTGTGCGCGTGGAGCACGATCCGCAGCCGCTCGGCCCCTCGCGGGACAGTCGGGGACCGGATAGGCACCACGTGGACTCCTCGCGCGCCCAGCTCCTTGGCCGCTTGGAGGACGGCGCCGTTGCCGGCCAACACGACGCCCTGGATGGGCGAGTCGCTGTCCAGCAGCGCGGCCCGGGGGATGTCTTTGCGGGCCCGCACCGCGCGTTTAAAATACCGGATCCGCGCGGTTAGCTTACGCCGCGCGGCCGCGGCCTCGTCCGACCGTCCGCAGAACTCGTGGACGGCCGCGATGGTCACGAGCTGGTCGAACGGCGGCGCCGTCGTGTACACGAAGGACCGCGCGTAGTTGACCAGGTAGTCGACCAGTACCTGCGAGCCGCACACGACCGCGCCGTGCGCGCCCATGGCCTTGCCGAACGTGTACACGCCGCACGCGAGGGCCGCGGCCAGCTGCGGCTCGTCCGCAAGCGCCGCGGCCGTCCGCCCCGACCCGTGCGGCCCGTAGACCCCCGTGCTGTGCGCCTCGTCCACGATCGCGGACGCGCCGTAGCGACCGCACAGACGCAGCACGTCCGCGATCGGGGCCGCGTCCCCGTCCATGGAGTACAGCGCCTCGACGACCACGAAGATGTGCGGCTGGGCGGCGGCGGCGGCGTTGCGGACGGTAATATCTTTCCGGACGCACCGTAGTTTACGCTCGAGGTCAGCCAGGTCGTTGTGGGCGAAGGAGCGGACGCGGGCCGCGCGGCTCAGCCGCATGCCCTCGTGGCACGAGCTGTGCACCAGCTCGTCGTACAGCACGACGTCGTCCGCGAGCGGCAGGCTCGACAGGACGCCCAGGTTGGCCGCGAAGCCCGACGCGAACACGAGCGCGGCCTCGGAGCCGTAGAAGGCCGCCAGGTCCCGTTCGACCCGCATGGCCAGCGCCGAGTTGCCCGAGATGAGCCGCGAGCCCGTGGCCCCGAGCGGGGGCCCACCCGCGTCCGCTGGAGCCTCGTACTTGCGGCGCGTGGCGTCCACGAGCGCCCGCAGTTGGGCGGACCGCGCGAACCCGAGGTAGTCGTTGGAGTAAAAGTCGACGTGGCCGGCCAGCCGGTCGGAAGGGGACGGCGCCGTCGGGAGCGTGCGCAGCGTCCCCACGGCGCGGCGCTTGTCCAGCGCGCGGAGGAGCTTGGCGTCCAGTGCGGACCGCGGCGTCGCCGAGTCGGCCGCACCGGACATGGTGGGGCCGTGGATGACGTGCGGACGAGGTGCGGACGAGGTGCGGACGAAGTGCGGACGAGGTGCGGACGAGGTGCGGACGGAGCTGCTGATGACGGATTGAGTGGGTGGGTGGCGGTGGACTTCTTGCGGACGGACCGACGGACGGATTGGACGGACACGACATGGTTGCGCTTGCGCAGTCGCGTCATCAGTGTTGAAAACCACCCCTAAGAAGCGAGTGTGGTGTTTCATCTCGACGTGAAGTGTGGTTTTACTTGGAACCACACCACATACGAGGTAAAAGTGAGTCGAGCTACCGTACATGATTGGTCCTTTATAATATGATTGTGCTGGTTATGACCAATAAGATTCAGGTTGAAGTCGTTGATTGGCGACCTTGTGCCGCGGCCTCGGCGCTCGCGGGCGCGAGCAGAGCGTCTTTGTATGCGTCCCCGTCCTCTCCTCCATCCCCTCGTCGTGTGGCTACTGCATACGTCTGTTTATTTCCTCATGGAGTGGTGTTTCACCGAGAGAGATCTGCGCCATTGATTGGTCCTACAGTGATGTAGGTCCCTACAAGAGCTTCAAGATCGACTCTCTCGCAAAGGAGGCACGTGCTCGACACCGTCGACACCTTCATCCATAGATTGGGGAGCACATGAATCGACACCTTACAGTCTTGTTCTGTCATGACCGAGCGCTCGACTCACCTTTTTGGCTTGACCGGGCGATCGCATTTCCTTCCATTCTTCGCAACGACACGAACCACGTACATGCCGGAGGGCCGCAAAGCCAAAGCGGACCCTCGACCAGCTAGCTGGCAGATGCGTTCCACGCGGTCACGGACGGCGACCTTTCCTTGCGCAGGTCGCTTTGGCAGAATTCGTCATGGGGCTCGGAGGAACCGGCGCCACACATTATACTGAAGTACTTGGTAAATTCGGCAATTATTGGAGTAACGCTGTGTATATTTCAAAGCAAAGCATGACCATTAATTAATACTGCAGCACCGGCGTCGATTCATCACAACACATGGAAGCTGTGCGCTCGCGCGTCCAACAGCTTCGCTGCTCTCTACTTTCCGCCTCCACGGCGGCGCTGTGGTTGCTAAAGGGCTCCGCTATAATAGGCTCCTGTAGGCATGGGTTTAGGAACGTGTTGCTGGTTTCAAAACGCCGCAAGTATGGAGTACGGACACGAAACCGCGGCGCTGGACTGAGGAGAACGGCCGTGCGGGAGATCATGCAATAATGCAATGGCTTCGTGTCGCACCGTAGTGTCAATAGGTAACTGTAAGCTCTGGAGCCGATCTGAACTTGGAAAGCGCATCACCAAGCACCAAAATACCATGCTGCGCGTTGGCGCAAAACGTTCGACGCTTGTTCCTCGCAGTGGAGACAATTCGATTTTTTTTTCCCACCACAGATTTTTGTGAGCAATACATGACTAAATTTGGGCAAAAATACAATCTCTTGCGTAACGTTGTGGCCATACTGTATTGTTTTTAGCTGTAACTTGAAATTCCGTCAAAATTCAGTGACTGGAAGTCACTCCTTTCTAACATCAAACTGCGCCAACGTGGCGTGGAATCTCGCCCCGAGCAATCAAGCACAGCGGTGCAGTTCAGCTCGCGATGATGTAAGACGACGCATGGGACGTACAGTCGGCAGCTACACGAAAGGTGTGCAGTAGGGCGGCCTAAAGGCGACAGGCGGTCGATCGAGTTGAAGGGGATAGAAACGCGGTCGACGGTCGCCTTTCTGGTGATATGCGAGCATCTACAAGTTTCACGTGCGCGTGTTGGAAGCGTGAAAGGACACGTTGGAGCAGGTGTAAGTCAGGGAGCGCCCCGCGCTTCTCTGCCCACCTCCTGATCCCGAACCAGCTAACGACCGCTCAGGACGCGACTACACGAACCAGCGCCTGACGCTCGCGCTCTATGCCTTGCTTTACGGAGAAGCACAACTCCCGCCGCGCTGGCCAGTTTGCCAGCGCGAAATGTGTTCCGACCCCATTCAAATTCATTACATTTAGCCTAAAGCATGCCTTTTTTACGTATGTCTCGGTTTTCGAAATCATAAATTTACCACGCACTTCAAGTGTAAAAAACAGTACAACTTCAATATCCATTAGTTTACACGCTCCGGACGGTACTCCCTCCTTCTGAACTTTCGAAGCGACCAATACAGTAGGTACGGCATCCCTACTGTAGGGCCCCAACCGATACGGTGTACCGTGTCGTCCCCTTGTCGATCCGCCCACTCACCCAACCAACCGCACGCTCTGCAGTACAGTATTATACGTAGAACCAGGTGTGCGGACGCGAAGCATGCAGTAACGATGCGTACATGCTCGCTCTTATCTCTACGCTCTACTCTCTGGTTCTGCAGCACCGCGCGGTCCGCGCACCCAGGTACTGTACAGAACGTCCATACACAGAGCACTATGAAGTGTTGGCGCGACCACACACAGCGAGCAGCATCATGGGGCCGAGCCCCCTCCCGTCCCTCGTCTGCAGGCTACCTAGTGCAGCCGCCGGCGCGAGTGTGCGCACGAAAGGGTGCGGAAATGAGTAGGATGGGTGGGGGCCGTCCGTCCATCCCCAACATCCCCAGCCGCAGACGTCAAAACTAATATGTACCTTTGTATGTATTAACTTTGACGTCCCGTCCCGTCTGCTGACGTACCTGGCGAGCTTCCAGCGCTTGCGTCCGC
>JAADXZ010000896.1:0-11729 GCA_023338055.1 Phytopythium mirpurense
ATCAGCAGACAACGCCCGCGAGGTCTTGCTGGGACGCGAGGTCTCGTCCGGCGGACGTCCGCGCTTGGAAGACTGGCGAGTCTTCATCTCCACGAAGCAAAAGCGATTGTAGGAAGAGTGTCAAGAGCACGATGAATGATGCGTGATGTGGTCGTGTATATCATATCTGACTATATATCAAAAATGAAAACGTAGATCACCTCATGTAAGTAGAGGTGCTCTGATTGATATGTATTGAACCAAATCAGTGTATGTGATATAGAAGGGAAGCATGCTTGACATATGGTTTGTATGCTCTGTTGCAAACCATATGTATTTTGGATCTGAATGGCACTTGTCCATCTTAAAAAAAAATAGGATTGGATAGGGATAGATAGGTTTTAGTTGAACAGTTCGAGCCTTTCAACACCCTACGCAACAATGGTCTCATTTGATACTATTCGCAAGCAATTCAAGTCTGAGTTAGCCAATAAACCACTTGGGCTAACTACCGATGAGCTGTTTGCAATCATTGCTACGTGTTGCCGAGTCAGTCCTGACGACGAGCCTCAATACATGAGATTTGAACATTGGATCAGACACAAGCAACACTCAGGTAAGATCGTATGCGCAAATGTTGAGTTGGTGAGATTTGGAGTGCTTGCGCCGAGACCTTCTCGTCAAGCAAGTAAAAGAAACTCGGCGTCATCGATGACGCCGAGTTTAGCTGATCCACGAAATGTAGATCGATTCTTACTACCACTTGACATTGATCCAATGACTTGCTCTCGTCGTGCTGATACTGTCGAAGCTCGTGCGAAGATAGTGGATGCATGGGTTAAGGACTCTATTGATTCTAAGGCTCACATTAAGCTACCTCCTCTTGAAGACATCCAACCTGAAGGCAATATTGGCAACAATCGTCCGACTGATATGAAATACATTTCAGTTGAGCAACTAGTCAAGTACATTGCTCGTAGTGAGAATGCATCTGCGTTGAAAGACTATGCTATGAACCTCATAGCCTTGTTAAAGATTTATCAAGAGGAGCTGATGATTGCTAAGGACAATGCGATTGAGATGAAGGATAGTAAGATTGATGAGCTACTCAAGGAGATGAAGGCGCAAACTGCTTGTAACGGGGTTACACGGGGTACAAGGGGTACCCTTCAGTGCTGCGCACTTAGTCTTGTGCGGACTTAAGGGCAGCCGCCCTCCAGCTAGGTACGCTGTTAGGTTGAGTGGCTCACACGAGCCGTGGCAAGTACCGTGAGGTACTGCCACTCTTTACACTTGTAGTTTGTATGGTTAGCCATGGACAGTGTCCAGGAGCCACCCATTTTGGGCTCGTTCATGATTAACATTCCGTAATAAAACAGTCTCTCTTTTTCAAGGAAACACACACTTAGTACAGTATATTTGGCCCTATAGTGAGGCCCAGTGTATTAAACTGTTAACTTCCTAACACACCGTGAACGGTGTGCACGCTTCCTCGCGTGAAGTGCTGTGTGCTCCGTCACACTGCTGAGATGAAAGAGCTGAACACTATCAATCTGAACCAGTCTAAAGACATCAAGGATCTCATCGCACATGGCAAAAGCATGAACGAGAAAGTGGATGACTTGAATCAGAAGTTTGATATGACATTTGAGATGCTAATCGATTTCGAGAAAATGACACTTCCGATGTGGGTTGGTCTATTTTTATGATTTAGGCCAGATCCCAAACTGAGCGTAAAATCGCAGTGTTGCATATCTATTATATACCCATAGCCCTCCAAGCACAGTATACACCCTTCCAGAGTATTGAGATTCTCAATACTCTGGAAACACGCAGCCGCGTCACACCACAAAAGTGACGTCAGGAACACGCCGCCGTGTCATTGGCATTCGATCCGATCTTGCGTTTCACTTGAGATTTGTATTGAATACCATCTCCATTACTGTACTGTACGGAAGCTGCTGAACAAGAGCGAAACGAATGGAACATAATTCCACGGGTTGAATGAACTAAGGACACGAGTTGTCACTGCTCTCTTGACGAGCCCTCCCTCCATTCCTTCCATGACCTTCCTTCTCGAATCACACAGCCAGCCTCTCCCGACCGGCGGCGGGAGCCGAGCGCTCGAGGGCGACCTAGTGCATCTGGGCGAGCTGCTTCTTGATCTTGCCGATGGCGCGGGCGGGGTTCAGGCCCTTGGGGCATGTGCGCGTGCAGTTCATGATGGTGTGGCACTTGTACAGCTTGAACGTGTCGTCCAGCGCGCGCAGACGCTCCTCCGTCTTCGTGTCGCGCGAGTCCTCGATCCAGCGGAACGCCTGCATGAGCACTGTTTATCGGACGTAGCTCGTCAGAAAGACACGTCCAATCAATGGCGCGAGTGCTCCACAGTGGCAGAGAACGCACCGGCAGGGCCAAGGTACTTGTCCGGGTTCCACCAGTAGCTGGGGCACGACGTGCTGCAGCAGGCGCACAGGATGCACTCGTACATGCCGTCGAGCTTCTTGCGGTCCTCCTTCGACTGGAGGTGCTCCACGTTCACGTCCTTGACCTCATCCGACTGGAGCCACGGCTCGATCGACTTGTACTGGTCGTAGAAGTTGTTGAGGTCCGGCACGAGGTCGCGCACCACATACATGTGCGGCAGCGGGTAGATCTTCGACACGTCGGCGTTCTTCTTGATGGGGCTCAGGCACGCGAGCGTGTTGCCGCCGTCAATGTTCATGGCGCACGAGCCGCAGATGCCCTCGCGGCACGAGCTGCAGATACGGCCGGGCACACAGGGGAGAGCATGCAACGGTCAGCGATCGTATCCTCACGATCTCGCCGTGCTATACACTGGTAGAAGGCCTGGTCTTACCGGCGGAACGTCAGCGTCGGGTCCTGCTCATTCTTGATCTTGAGCAGCGCGTCCAACACCATCGGTCCGCAGCTGTTGCATGCCATCACCGCCGCACAAACGCGCTCATAGTCAGAGCCATGCACTCGCCACTCACCACCGAACGCCAGCGAATTCCGACGTACTCGTCCAGGTCGACCGGGTACGTCACCTCGTACGGCTTGGCCTTCGTCTCGGGATCCCAACGGTAGATCTTGAAGTACTTGATGTTCTGTCCTCCGCATCACGGGCGCAAGCATACATCCACGTCAGTCTCGACTGTTTCCTATTGCGCTGCTAGTGAGTGACCCGCAAGATCGGCAAGGCAGGCAAGCGTCCATGCGCACGCACCTTCGGCTTGGCCGACTGCGCCTTCAGGTCCGGCACGTACGTCGGCACGGACAGCGCGCGGGCGCCGAGGCGGAGCGCGGGCTTCTGGAGGGAGCGCGCGGAGGACAGCATGGCGGCGGGACCGGCAGGGGCAGCAGGACAGGGCCGGGCTCAGGGCTTGCGCTTCTCGCTCGTACCGTTGGAATCGCGGACTGACCAGGCGAGCAGCTCCCCTTTTTGCCGCACAAGACCAAGGCCAGCCTGGCCCCACACATCCAACAAAAAAAGAAAAAAACCTCGACTTTTCAGCTTGCGTTTGACGCCGAATTCCGGGGATTCAGTTGGATCGGCACAGATATTGCTCCAGATCAAGCTCTGGAGCGTTGTGTGGAGCGGTCCATCTGTCGCTCCATAAGACGATGTGGCACAGTGAGCCAGTTGAACCGTCGAAATCACGTGGTACACTCCATTTGACGGATCACCATGTATGCAGGAAGCTGCACAGTCTCGGCGGAGGAGGACAAGGTGCGCGCGCTCGAGCGGCAGCTGCAGGTGCGTGGGGTGCTCGTTAGCTTCTATAGAGCGCGTCTATTGCGTCCCTATTGCTCGCTCGCAGGCTCTGACTCCTCCTGTGCTCCGTCTGGCGTCTGGTAGGTGGCGCGGAACGAGGTCAAGCGGTACGCAAGTCGAGCGCTCCAGGCGCAGCAGGATCTCGAGCGCGAGCGGCGGCGCGCGGAGGCTCAGGATGAGAGCGCAGCAGATGAATCTGTCGAAGTGGAAAGCGGGCGCTCCCTGTACGAGCGTGCGGACGACGACTCGGACAGCAGTGGGGACGAGCGCACGACCGACTGGCCGAGCGAGCGTGTCGAGCGAGCGATGCGAGCGCTTGATGAGTGGGCGAGGGAGATCGCGCGGCTGACCAAGACAGGCAAGGGAGATACAAATCATAGGAGAAACTGCAAGACGACAGGAGCGAGCGACCAGACGGGAGAGGGCGGCGACCGAGGCGACGCGGACGCGGACGCGCAACCCGAGACGGTGCCGGATCAGCAGAAGCGCGGCTCTCAGAGAGGCAATGGACTCGACATGCTCGCCCTCAAAGCGCTCGTGCGCGACCAGCGACTGTGCGTAACCGAATTATCACGGGAGAACGCTCGACTGCGAGAGATGGTGCGATCTCGACCCACGCGCCGAGAGCTACTGGTACGCACAGTTTTTCTTCCAGTAGCAGATCCTTCCGCGAGCAGGGTCCTCACGGCTTGACTCGCCTGTAGGACCATCGGCTCGAGATCGAGCGGCTCCAGGCTCAGCTCCGCCGACGACGGGGCTGCAGAGATGCAGTCACAGCGGACGCGTCTCCTGATGATAGCCCGAAGTTGTTCCTGCAGGCGGACGACTGTGCCGCTGGCGCGTCTCGGAGTGCGCTGAGCGACCGCATCGTGGACGACAAGCTGCTGCGTCTGCTCTACGTCCAGGTCGAGTCGGTCGCCAGTCCAGACCGGGCATCCTCCCAACCGCGTGGCCGAGCGGCAGCCGACGCGTCGCTTCACCGTCGATCGTTCTTGCAGGAGGACGTGCACTGCAGACTGTCGCTCGACCCGTCCGCGCTCTCGTCGGTCGCGTCCACTGAGAACTCTCGTGGGTCTGCCGAGCGCCTCGCCGACATCTCGCGCCGCGTCGGCCGCGTGAGCTCCGAGATTGTCGCCAGCTGCTGCTTCGCGTTGGGCGTAGAGGACGTGGCCAAGCTACCGCGACACGTGGAGGCGCTCCAGCGACGCGCTCAGGCCGCGCCAGTGTATCAGGCCTTCGCGGACAAGCTGGCGCAGCAACTTGAGCGGTTCGACCAGGTGCCTCGCATCGATCTCTGCCGGTTACTGCGCTACCACGACTCACTGTGTCTCCTTGTTTGTAGTGTCGGTTGGATGCTAAGACGGAAGCACGTGCTGACCGGCGACGATATAGATTGTCACTAGGCCAAGAGAAGAGGCTGAACGAGGCAAGCGACGCATACCAGCTCGCTTTCCAGGCTGGTCTCTGATCTCAACTCTCACGCGTGCGCGCCTCTATGACTGTTCTGTATCACCTGCAGATGCTCAAGAAGGTCGTGGATGTGCTCGTTGAGCTTGATGCGCGGCGGCAGCAGATGAAGCCGCCGGGGTCCAAGGCGCACGATGTACTGTTTGAGAGCATGCGGCTGCTCCGTGTGACGCACATCGACAAGATCATCCCCAGCATCCGCGTGCGTACTAATATCTCGGTTCCATCCAACTCCTTGTCAGAGGGGGGGGGGCATTCTGACAATGAGCGCGTGTACAGCGCATGATCGTCTCGATCCAAGCGGAGCGAGCGTTCGAGCAGGAGCTGAGGGAGGTAATCGGCTTGGACGACTCGGCCACACGGAAGGAGACGCTGACGCTGGTGTCCAAGTTCTTCCGCGAGCTGGGGATCGGTCTTCGGTGACAGAGGCTGTACTCCGGATCGCACGGTGCTGTGAGGCAGGGACTTGATGCTCCGGTCATCGCGCCCCCTCCATTTCTCCACAATTACATCATAAATATCGATCCCATGATCGCAAGCGGCCACTATGATGGTGGCGCGCTCGCACTTGAGTGATGTCTCTAACCTGCAGACCGTTGTCTCAACGAGACCTCCAGGACCGGAACGAGTCGCACTTGACGAGCGCGAGCATGCACAACAGCGGCGAGAGCGCCAGCACCAAGGCGACTGCGGCCGCGGCGCCGCCCAACGCGATGCCGAGCACCGCCAGGCCTGCCGCCAGCACGAAAGGCGCGAGAAGAGCGTAGCCCGAGATGCAGAAGCACGAGCTGAACGCGTGGCGGAAGGTCATGCGTCCGTTCGCGGTGCACGGCGTGAAGAAGCAGCAGAGCACGCAGGTCACGACCGCCAGCACGAGCGCGGGCGGGCCAAAGACGACGAAGAAGCCGAGGCGGAAGACTGTCTGCACCACCTTGTCCGTCCTGCTCTGCTGCTCCAGGTCGGCCATCTGGTTGCCCGCGCACCCTCGGACGTTCCACCACTGTGCACGAGCCGCGATGGATCGCCATATACAACGGAGGTTAGAAAGGCGATGACGCCAACGCCACTGACCGAGATGATGGACACGCGCACCTGGAAGTGCTCGGGGAAGACGTGGTCGTCGATGACGGCGAGGCAGATCCAGCAGAAGGACGTGTTGCAGACCACGCACTTCATCTGGTTGCACCCGCCCGTCTTCTCAACGTTGCTCTGGCAACCGGGGCAGGGCTTGGCAATCTCGCTGATGAGCGCGTGGTTAAGCTTCTCGACAGCCAGCATCTTCTTCTCGTACGCGGCGCACGAGCGGCCCTCGTGCGCGTTGCTGTGCAGAAAGCAGTACTCGCGACCACACGCGTCGCAGGTGCAGGCCGGCTCGTCGGGCCCGGCGCAGACCTGCGAGTGGTCGCAGAACGGGCACTGCCGCGCCAGCTCGTTCTCCTTGTTGAACTTGAACTTGGTGTACTTCTCCCAGGCCTCGTCCGACACGACGGCGCGGATGTCGTCGACCGCGATCTCGGCCGCGCACGCGCCCTCGGCCTCGCCCTTGGGCTGGAAGAAGCACGTCGGGTACACTTGCGCCTCGCTGACCTTGAACTCGAGGTAGTTCTGCAGACACGCGCGGCAGAAGCTGTGCTGGCAGTTGGTGAGCGTCATGGCGGTCGACACGGGCGCGTAGTCGAAGCAGATCTGGCACAGGAACGTCTCCTCCATCGACAGGCCCATGTAGCTCGCGATGGAGCGCAGCAAGCCCGGCACGGACTGGCGCAGCCCCCGACTGCTGCCCTCGCTCTCCCCGCGGTCCGTCGGCGAGTCGTATCTCCCCTTCGGCGAGTCCGTCTCGAGCTTCAGGAGCTGCGTATTAATGGAAGACGCGCTGGCGGCCGCCGCGAACGCCTGGCCGCCGCCGTCGCGCTCGAAGCTTGGGTCGTCGTCCGCAGCGGCGTACCCCTGCTTCTCCTCTTCCTCGTGGATGACGAGCGCGACGCTGTCTCGGAGCCCCGGCAGGCTGTCGCGGCCGCTGAGCGGCGTCGAGCCCAAGAAGACGGACGACGCGCGCCGCAGCAGCTGCGCCATGGACGTCCAGGAGCTGGCGTCGTCCTCTGCGACGCTCCGCTCGGTCTCCATCATCGGGATGGACCCGCGGTCGCCGGCGGACGCGCGCGCCTGCTCCTCCTCCTCTTTCTTTTCTTCTTCGTCACCCTCGTCACTCAGGTCAAAGTCAATGCTGACCCGCGTATGGCGCGCGTCGCCCGTGGGCAGGCGCTCGATCGCGGCCTCTATCTCGGCCAGCAGCCGCGACGGCGCGCCGGACCAGAGCGCAGGCGCGAGCTGCCGCCGCCGCCGCAGCCGGTGCAGCCGCCAGACCCACTTGATGCGCTCGCTCTCGCCCGCGAACGCGTCCTTGGCGCGCAGCCGCGCGAGGTACGCGGCCAGCGCGCCATGGAGCGCCTCGCTCTCTCGCTCGAACTCCATCCGGAGGGAAAGAGGGAGGGAGGGGCTCTAGGTAATCGCGTCAATCGGGTGCACTCGGTATTGACGAACGAAGGGCGCTGCAATCGGACCGAAGGGACGCGTGACTGCTTCCAGCCGGTAATAAGTAGCTGCGAGACGTCCGTGGTCCGACGACGTCTTTACGTTGGACGTCGGACAAGAAGCGCACCCAAGCAAACGGTAGTTACCGACTCGAACCCAAAACTGCTCCAACAATGGTGCCGTATTTATTATTAAATACGGATACCAATTGGCTTGCCCATGAATTTTCCATGAATAAACCATGTTGGAATGAAAAATGGAAGCGGATTATTCGCAAGGAAAATCGATCTACCGGAAACATCGGTTAAATGGGGCAGCTGGAAATGGGGGCGTCTACACAAAAATTCGACCAATCAGAATCAATCTCAAAGCAGGTGCTAACATCCTACTTCACACTAACTCACAATAATCCTTAACACGGTGTGCGAGAGCGTGCTGAACGAGGCTCGAGACGAAGCGCGCGCCGTCCGTGGCCAAGGCGCGCGCGGTCGCGGCCAGTGAAATCCGACCGTCTGCGGCTCGAACAGCGGCGGCGGCAGCGGCTCGGCACGACCGGGTCCGCCGCGCGTAGATGCTCCACGGCCACAGATTCAGTGCGAGTAGCAGCGGTCCTGGACGAGAGCCAGGAATTCATCACGTCGCGGCACGAGGAGAACGAGGGGCTGCGGCTAGTGGCGGCGCGCGTGACGGGCGAGCTGCGCGCACTCGTGGACGGCGACGAGGACTACGAGTACGACGTGGACCTATTACTGTCGGACACTCTGCCCACGTGCGTGTACCCAGCGACCTTGGCGTCCATTGCACCCATCCATGAGGCCGTTAGGGGGCGGCTGGGGCACATTGTCGCGGCGCTGTTGGACGCGGTGGCCATGGTGAACGAGCTGCGGCGCGCCTCTTTGCGCGCCTCGCGCTTTGCGAGCGATACGGTGGGCGGCTCAAGCCTGGATGCGGTGCCGAGCACCGTGGCGGACGCGGACGAGAAGCTTGTGGCGCGTTTCCAGGTCAGCCTCTTGCGCTTGGGCCGCGTGACGCACGTGGTGCAGGTGCTCTGCTGGCACAAGAGCTACTTGCTTCATGCTCTTCCGCCTGCACGAGCTGCCGTCTCAGGCGCACCACCTGTGGCTCAACACGAAGCGCTACATCGCCAAGCTGCTGCGCGGCTCGCAGCGGCACCGCGGATCATCGGCGCCTACAGTGAGTACACCGAGAACAGCGACGGCGGGGGTTCGCGGAGGCCGACGCGCTGCAGGGAGACGACGCGGACGGCGCCGTGGACGAGAACGACGGTGCCAACACGAGCTGCTGATCGGTGGCCGAGCTCGTGCAAGCCATCCTCGTGGTGAGCCAGTTCCACTCCATGCACTTCTTGTCGAGCAGCGCCCTGGGCGTCGGGTGCGCCGAAGAGGTGGACCTGGGCATCGTCGGCGACCTTGGTGACGCGCTGGCGCGGCAATTCCACCTTTACGCCGAAGAAGACGCGGACGGGGACGCGGACCGAGACAAGGAGTCGAGCGCCTGGAGGACGAGAATGAGCAGGAGGAGGCTTTGCTGGAGTGAGTTTCGGCGGCCGTGATGCTCAAGGCGGCGCTGCACGGCACGGAATGTGGCAGCAGCAGCGCCAGCAAGCCGGACATGTCCGTCATTAAGTGCGACGAGGAGTCGCTGCTCAAGAATCTTAAGAAGTTCAGTGGATACGACGACAGTGATCGGCGACGATGAGAAAAAACTGGCATGGTAAAGCTTTGATTATGTTGAATGCTAAGCGCTCGAGTTGTTAGCTGACCCATGTGGAAAAACGGGCCCGTCTTGCGGAAGGCATTGACGACGGTGCTGCAGCTGATGCGACCGACAGCTTTCAGCGAACGGTTGAAGACGTCACGTTGTCGCTGAGGAGCGGTCGTCTTCGGAGGTCGTCCTCGCTGGCGCTCGGTGTGAAGTGTCCGAAGGTGCTGCCTGATCGGCCCCATGACACCAACGTCAAGAGGTTGGGCGATTCCAGTGAATCCTCCCGGAACGTAGTGAACGGCAGTGCCTGTGCAGGCAAGCGCATCGGCGACGGCAGGCTTGCGATGAACCCGAAAGCTGTCAAGTGAACTGATGGCTCAACAACAATGTGGCTCCAGACATTCTCAATCCAGTCGAGCATCACACGCTCATCAAACCAAGCATTGATCTGAACGGTGAAAGTCGCGACGTCAGGCAAGCAAAGATTGCTAACCTCGCACTCAACATCCCCACCTGGCTCATCTTTAAACACGAAGTAAGGTGAGAATATGCGGCCGTCGGCCACAATGGTCAACGCCATGGTGCAGCGGTCACTTTCGCCGCCCGCGGTGACTGACCGCACTGATTGTGCGCCGACAAAATTAACGGACGTGCGGCTGCCGATGTTGGAAAGCACCGATGTCTAGGTCCATGTTGAACGTGGCGCGAGGGTACGGTATGCTGGTCGTCGGGTCCATGCAGTATGTCATCGCGGTGGCGACAACTGCATCGGCAAACTCGAGCCGCAGGACCTCCTGGTCCGCACGGGTCTTGCGGTCGGAGTGGCAAATCCGACGAATCGTTAGCGAGTGCCTACGCAAGAAGCGACGGCACTATGACATCTTGGTGTCGAGCGTCCTGTCGACAAAACGAGGTGGGGCCCAGCTCGGACGCAACCACCACTATGGTCGCCATTGTCACCGTGTGCTCGACGCGGCGCTCATCCTTAGTATGCGGAAGGAGAGCGTCCTCGACGCCAGCTGTCGTGGCAACTCGTCCGCTGCCGCCAAGCGTCGTCCGAGACGACCTTGAGTACACAGGGGCTTGTCCATCACCAGCCCGGCGTACGCGTGTCTTTGCACGCACAAGCATCGCCTCCTTGTACTCCCAGTTCTGCAGGGTATGACGTGGAATTCCAACGCGGCGACAGAAGGCAGTGCGTGTCTCTCCATTGGCGCTCGCTCTCTTCCAGGCCTCGACCGTGCTGCGCTTGTACAGGTTGGTGTAGTTGAGAGGTATTCATTACCGCGGCATCTGTGGCGGAGCACACAGCACTTCACGCAAGGAAGCGTGCACACCGTTCGCGGTGTTTAGAAAGCTAACAGATAAATACATTTGGCCTCACTAAAGGCCCAAATGTACAGTATTACGTGTGTATCCTAGCAAAAGAGAGACTGTTTTATTATGGAGTGTTATTCATGAACGAGCCCAAAATGGGTGGTTCTCGGACATTGTCCATGGCTAACCATACAAACTACAAGTCAAAAGAGTGACAGTACCTCACGGTACTCGCCACGGCTCGTGTGAGCCACATAACCTCACAGCGTACCTAGCTGGAAGGCGGCTGCCCTTAAGTCCGCACAAGACTAAGTGCGCAGCACTGAAGGATACCTCTTGTACCGCGTGTAACCGCGTTACAGACTACTAAGTGCTACCAGGTGTAACCGGACTATGTTACAGTGGCTTAAACTCGCGCTGACTATAAGAAGCGTAAGTTGAATATAAATCTATTCGAATTTTGAATAGAATCTACGAATAACTAAACTACGGTCTTTGGGGCAAAATTGAGAACTGAATTGAAAAGTGTTAAAGCGCCCCGCTGGACGGGCGCCATGGTTTCTGACTTCTGAAAGCTGAATATAACCTGTGACAGGCTCTCATGGCTGGACGTGAGAGCGTGACGTGTAACGGGCCTAAAGCCCCGTTGCTGATTTACACGTGGCGTACGAGGAAGCGTAGGCGCCCTCAGGTGGCTGATGACTCGGAGACAGGGAGGATTTTCAACTCTGAGTAGATTTCCTACCAGGGCGGAGCCCCAGGACCGCACAAATACAGTGCTACGCCATGTTTGGCCAATATTGGGCTGCGTCCCAAATATCAGCCAATCAGCGGGTGCCAGCACGACGCCACGCCAGTGGGATCCTGACGTGCGTCCTAACCTACCTACAAATGTAAATGGTCTAGAAATCCTACCTACAAATGCAACCTA
>JAADXZ010000897.1:0-11705 GCA_023338055.1 Phytopythium mirpurense
AGAGCAGCACGGCCGGCGAGACGCGCAAGGTCGGCTGCGTGTCGGGAATCGTGGATGCTCGCGCTTAGTGGTGGCACTGGCGGGCATTTTGCTCCCCTTTTGACGCTTGTCGGTATCATTGTGTGCATGTTGTCGGACGTCCGATGATCGGTTGCTTGCCTCGTTCTGTGCGATTGCCGATGGAAAGCTGTTATGCGATAAGCTTACCGACATGCACGAAGTGCGGACTTTTCTCATTCTTGATTTGTCCCGTCTTCACGTGCTTTGAGTGGCTTCTATTGTCGGAGTAAGCTTCAGGATGTCAGCAGATCATGTGGGGCTATACACGAGCATCGCTCAACGCACAGTTAGTTTGATTTCACTGCCACTCGAGTTTTATTAGTAGGTATCCGCGGTGTTCCAGCCCAGTTCAGCTTACAGCATGACTTCGACCTCCCAATCTTTAGGTCGGGACTCTTTTGCCAGTCGCGAATTCGCGTACTGTAGTGCTTCCACGGTGCATCTGATTGCAGACTCGGAGCTGCGGTCGATCGAGGGGAATGGCAGCAGATTGATAGGAATAATGGGCTTGCCGGACGCGTCTGCCCACAGCGACGAGCGTTAGTGTACATGAGACACACGCGTGGAGCTGCTGATGCTTTGCTAACCTTTCAAGACCTGCGCTGTAGCAGAAAGAACGCGCAACACCGTGGCGTCGAGTCGGAGCCGAATGAAGCGTCAGATGGATCTGCCCATGCTCCGCAATGAGGACGCATGCTGCGCGTGCGATTGTTAAAGGTCGAAGGAGTGGTGGCAGCGGACGACCGCGGACGACTGCGCAACGTAACGCAAATCGGGTCGCCGAGAGAACAAATGTGTGCCTATGTTGGTTCGTCCACTCCGCCAACAGCTCTCCCGTTAGAGCTCCCCAGCTGTGTCAACTGCTTCTCGGCCGCAACAATGACAGCTGAGCGTGTGAACCACGAAGAACCACGGCGACTTCGCTCCGTGGCATTGAGCTAGCGATTGAAAGCGGCAGTGAAGAAGTAGTGTAGTGCGATAGCCACCTCTTTCGCCATGTTCGAAAACGCTTCAAGTCGAAGGTGAGGTGGGTCGATTGTCAACACAGATTGTCCTCATGCCACTGTGTTCTGACAGTCATTTGTTTGGTCAGAGGATTGGGGAGGTGTTTCGGAAGACTATACAGAGATAAAATCGACACGTTTTGCTTGGTTGCTACTGAAGTGCTCTCCGTACCCGACGATCAGAGCCCTGATTGTTGAGTAGCACGCAATCTTGTCTATTACAATCCCAACGACTTGACCCTCAGCTACATAGTGTAGATTTGGTTTTCGGCATCGTCGATCCTCTCAAAGACGAGTCCATGAACTCATCTCACTGACGGACCGCCGGTCGAATATCAGACGCCTCATGCAGTTATTGTCGTCGATGCTTCTGGCGTGTAGCACGGAGCAAGCGTTGGCGTCGCTGACACGGTTTATCCGAGGCGTTCAAGGACTTCGTAAGAAAGTAGAGTCGCGTGTGGCATTTGGCACAGCTTGCATCGTACTCCGAAGTACAGTACTTCCTAACACTGCTGCGGAATGTGGCCATCTCGCCAGCGACGACAGGTTGACGGACAGAATTACAAGACATTCGATTACCCCAAGCTGCTGACAATATCTCGCTGGTGAGAGAGGTTGGCATGGAGAACTATGTGCATCGCTTTCGAATGGTTGGCTCTGGTGCGACCGTAAGGTTTAGTCCGGTGGCGTCGACATCCGCATCGACAGGTGGGTAGCTACTCCATGCCCGCCAGCCACTTATCGGAACTCTCTACCTAATGCCAATAGATGGAGAGCTATGCCGAGACTCCAGCACGCAAGCCCGACACCGACATCAATACTCCACGAAACGTATGGAGGCTCATGCAAAACTTCATGCACGTGTCTATCAACGAAACCAACACAATTTTGCGGACGACAACACGACGCGAAATGTTGCTAATTACTCCGGAGTACGACTGTGAATTGAGCTCGCAATGATAGGTTTGAGATGGTAGCTCCCGTCTTGGAGTGGTTTGACTACGGAGCCATCGGTGCCGATTTCAGCCATTTACTCGGCGACGTAGCCGGCGTAGGTCGGGTACGTCGCGAAGTCCCACTCGGTGCTGTTCTGCAGCAGATCGTAGTCGAAGCCGTCGCCGCCAGCGCTCACGTAGAAAAACTTGGTCTCAGGCACCGCCGCGTAGTACGTGAAGTTGGTACCCGCGGGCACGAACACGACGTCGCCTTGGATGAGCGCCGCCGTCTCGCCCTCAATCTCGACCACGAGCTGACCCTCCTCGAGCTGGAAGGCGAGCGGCTGCGTCGGGATGATACTGTTGGCGGTCTCGTTGGGCAGCATAGCCGACAGGGTGATGGTGCCGAGCGTGAAGTTGCCGTTGCTTTGCGCGCCGGTCTGCAACGGCGCGATCAGCTTGTAGCCGTTCTCGAAGTTGAGGTACTTTTGCGCGTAGTTCTTGGCGACGAAGTAGGGCGTGTAAGCGTCGGTCGCCAGCTCGTTGGAACCGTTGTGCCAGTTGCCGCTACCAGCCATGCCGTTGATCGCGTCGGAGCGAGTGGTCCAGTTCAGCTGAGCGTACACGTCGTACGCCTGCAGCGCCGAGATGGTCCCGGCGCTCGCGCCCGCGCCGGCCGCGGTGTTGGAGGGCGCCGGGACGAATGACGCCAGCGTACTCGAGTTGTAGACCGAGTCGGCGATGTCGACGAATAGCTTCTCGAATCCGCCGGGCTGGATGATGCCCGTCATCTGCGTGTCCGGGTCCAGGACCTGGTACGTGTGGTACGTGTTGTGCGGGACGGCGCCATAATCGCCCTGCGTGAGCACGCGAGTCTGCTGCTCGACCTCGTACTCGAGCGGCTGCGCCCAGAGCTGGAAGCGGCCGCGCGTGCAGTAGAAGTTCTCGTAGTGCGCCTTGTGGATGTGCGGGAGCACGCCGAGCGACGTCGAGTCGGGCGCGTTCGTCTGCATGAGCGTGAAGGCGCCGCCCGACGAGTTGCCCGTCACGGAGAAGCGGTAGATCTGCTGGCCGACAGCCACCGCGTGTCCATAGTTCTTGGGCAGCACGTACGGGCGCAGCTCCTGCGGGGCCTCCTCCACGACGAGCGAGCCGGCGGCGAGGCCCGTGATGGCGGCGAGCTGAAGCAGCGTAGCGGTGGTCTTCATGGCTGGAGCTGGGGCGAGGCAGGCGACCGGTGGCTGGGACTTGCGAGGCAGCGGGAGAAATGGAGAATGAGGACTGCCTCGCCCAAAGCAGGGAGTGGCGGCCGTGAATCGGTGGAGGCTCTGCAGATGGTGCCGTGCACGCGTACTGTGCGCAATGGGATGCTGTGCGGGCAGAGACCGAGCGAAAGCATGTGGGCGTGATCGGTGATCCCCAGTCGTTGGGTGGATGGCCCCTAATGTTTTGTCTGAGCGGGGCTTTCTGACGCGCTGTTACTGTAAACTGTAAGGCCTTTGAACTGCACTGGCATTGATCGGGTGTTCGTCGGATACTTGCGACGCGACAGATGTTTTGGCGATTATGCTCGTTGAGCGTCGTGCTTCAAGGACAGTACTGCGCTACGGTTTAACGTCAACTTTGTCATAATTCTGTATTGCTCATAATTCATTATGAAAGACTCTTCTAGCTAATAAAAGTGGGAATGTTTGATTTGGCTATATCATAAAATGACCTGCATTATTTATGAGAAATTTTCAAATGTAATGGGTTATATAGAAAGCATAAACATCATCGATTATGATTTCGGTCAGAAATTCCAATCTTCCGTACGTAAAGCTGGTGGCTTCAACCTGTTCAACCGCGTCAATATCCAGTGTAGACGTCCATAAAGCGATGAGTAGCGATGTCGTAGCATCCGAATAACTTGTGACTATCCTATTAGTTATATTAGATGATGGCGACTGAGCTCGCTGTGCGTTGAAGGGTGGGGACGTTTAAGCCAAGGGGGAGTTGTGTACACTACAGTAACACTATGTGCTACTCGGCGAAGTCCCGAATCCGAAGAACTGATGCGACAGTATCTTTCGAGCTCCAAAGAAGTAGAGGTCCCGCAGTGGGTCTGTCTAGCGCCACGGATGCCCGTCTGCACTGCTGCTCTGAGGCCTTAATACTGTAGCTGGCCACAGCAGAACAAGACGAAGATATTGCCTGCACACGCCAAAATCAGCGCCACCTCTCGCATCAATGCCTTTGTCAGGCGCTCGCTCACTGCTCTGTACTGCAGCAAGCTCTCCGCTTGTTGGATTCTTCACAGTCAATCCGTTCGACAAGCTCGAAGCCTGGCTCATCGTGGTGACACATCACAGCAAACAGCGCGCGTAGGAGCAGGGCGTTAGTACCCTCTACTGTAGATTGCGCCATTGCCCTCAGATCATCGCCGTATGTGCTGATCGCTGTCGCACGTCCTCGGTAGGCAATGGGCACGGGCTGCAGTATACTACAACTACTGCTCGAAGGAGTGCCAGTTGCTGCTCAGCCGGTGCACCAGGAGCTGATCAGGCGCCCAGCCAGTATGCCATCCATCTCTGGTTGCATCTGATACCCGTTCTCCGTGAGCTAGTCACCTTGACCCTCCAACCCTTTGATGGCGGTCGAGCTGTATTCAACGGACGCCGGTCCTGCGGCAGATTAGCTCGCCTTCAACGACAGCATCCGTGCAATTGCCCATCGTTCTGTGGGGAGCAAAGTGCCATCGCTAGGCATGTCGCGCACATCAACGTGCATGAATATGCTCTCCTGCAGAATGGAGCGCTTGCTGACCCGCGCACGGAAGCTGTCATGGAGCCTGTGTTGGGAGGAGAAGACGATCTTCAATTCCCAATCGGTGTGCTCCATCGATCCTGACGCAGTGAGTGCGCCCTTCTGTCGTTATCGACCAGAAACAATCGACGGCAAAGCTACAAATGCATCCTCGGAAATCCATACCGCCCGCCACTCCTGCTGACCACCCACCCACCTAGTACTCGCACTGAAAGGCGCGGCGACGCGATTCCTCTGCAAGAAGAGTTGACTGCAGAAGCTGCTCGTACGCGCGCGAATTGGAGCTTAGACGCTGCAGCAGGTACTGCTGCACGTACGACAAGTCGTCTGGGGCGGCGGTCAGTCCGTCGTCGGTCTCTGCGTTCAGCTGGTACCGCGCCTCGACTACCGAGGACTCGCCCAAGCTCGAGGCGACACGCGAGACGGTCGTCCACGTGCGATCTCGGAACCGGAGACCGCTGGTCGGGAGAAGCATCAGGTCGGTGCGCACAATCACGACGCGCTCCGCCTCGACGAACTTGCGCATGAACTGAAGGCCGTTGACGTGGAAGGTGCTCGACGAGTCGCGAATCAGCAAGACGAAGTTTTTCTCGAGCGATGCATTGTCAGGTCGGCAGCTCTAAATCGTTCGACAGACAAACGACGCAAGCTTGTTAGCGCAACGGCGTCCGAGATACATCAATCATTGCTTTGGAATCCGCGCACTCACAAAGGTGTACGTCTTGTCTGGGACCTCGCGCTTGATTGTCATGTTCCGCCACAGCATCTCTGCCGCCTCCTCCATCGAGCAGCTCAACGGCGTGGTCGTCACCATTTGGATAGTGTGGCCGTGTGATTTGGTGTATAGGACATCAGTTGTCGACGACACCGGCGGCGGCAAAGCCAGCGGACTGCGGCGGTCCATACCAATGTAAAGCGCTTCGACCATCTTCTCCAGTTCGCCGAGCACAGACGGCGCGCAGTCCAAGAGGACCGGGCGGCGGTACGTGGGCGTGGGCTCCAGAAGCTCCTCCAGTCCCTGTCGTGTACCATACACGCGTTTAGCAAGGGCATATTGAATAAACCCGCGACGAAGACTGCAACCGCTCACCTGGAGCACCGAGCGTTTGTGGACGAGAGTCTGCAGCTCGTCGTTGACTTGCTGCTGGCTCGAGAGAACCGTCTTGAGCTTCCGGTTGGTCGCTTCCGCGCGCTGGCGCTCCCGTGCCTGCAGAGCCGCGAGTTCGCGCCACATGGAGTGCGCCGAGGCCGGCTTCCGCCTGGCTCCCAGCACGGGTCGCTCCTTGGCGTCGGAGTGGCGCCTCTTGAGGGTAGCAATCTGCGCTTCCAGCTCCATCGCCAGCTCGCGCAGTGCCGCGATCTCGGCGCGCTTCCGCCGCTGCAGCACCGTCGAGGAGCTCGCGGGGCTGCGCTTCTTCTTCTTTTTCTGCGGGCCAAGCGCTCGACTGTCGGAGCGAGGGGCGGCGCCTTCCAGGAAGGCCGAGCTCGACAGCTCGTCGGTACTGACCCCGGCGTGGTCGCTGCTGGACCCCGAGTTATTCGAGGCAGGCGAAGGGTTGGGAGAGGATGAGGGAGAAGGAGGGATGGAGGCGGAGGGGGCAGGGAGCGGCGTGGCCTCGAACTCGTCGATGAACGCGAGCAGCGAGGACACCTCGCCCTCGTCCAGGAGATGCGCAGCCATGCCGAGCTGCTTGACGTCGAGCCAACGCAATGCCGCCGCGAGTTCGAGACTGACGAGCGTGGAATATCACTCAGCGAGAGCCTATGAGTGATGGTTTTGTGTTAAATTAAAAAAAAACACATTTTTAACAACACCAAACGTGAAATTGAATCATGGCGTACGTATCAATCAAATTGATCAATGCACGCGGCTGACGCTTCGCGCGTGGTGGAGCAGCGCCTGCCGGCTGGAGAAGTCGAGCATGGCGTTCTGGATCATCTGCGCGAACATGCGCATGCCGTTCATGAGCGTGTTGGAGACGAAGCGGCGCAGGTGGTCCAGGTCGGCGCGGCTCATGCTCGCGGAAGCCTCGGGCTCCGTGTACACTCGGTAGCAGTACCGGACGAGCGACTTGTGGACAGGGTCTTCCGGTGACGGTGTGATGACCATCCACGTGCGGTCGCGGAACTTGGCGCCGGACGTCGGCAGTAGCAGTAGCGTCGACCGCACAATCACCACGCGATTCGGCTCCTCGAACTTGCGCATGTACTGCAAACCGTTGAGCTGCACCTTGCGGTCAGTGTCCCGAAGCGTCCAAAGGAAGTTCTTCTCGGACGAATTAGCGTCCGACCCTCGCTTCTGTTGATGATCCACACGTGGTTAGAGCGACCCACTCATGGTTCTAAGTGAGCTCAGTCAGGGACGTACAATCTCGTAGGTCTTGTCCGGATATTTGCGCTTCGAGTTCGCCTCCTCCCAGACGAGCTTGCTCGCCAGCTCGAGTGCGCACGCCATAGGCGTGGTCGTGCGCAGGTCGATGAACGTGCCGACCCCTGGCTCGTACTGGGTCTCAGTTGAGCACGTGATGGACACGACGCCATCCCCCGCCGGGCGAAAGACCGTCTCCGACTCGAGATACAGACTCTGCATCTGCTTCTCAAGCTCCGTCATGACGTTCACGCCCACGTAGGCGGACGACGGCGTGTCGTACAGCGCTGGTTGGTTGAACACAAGGTCCCAACCCTGTCAAGCGGTTGGGAAAACAAGTGAGTAGGTCAGTTACCGGCAATGAAATGCTTGTACCGTGGCACGGACGAACCCCACATGCACGGTAACTTACCGCGAACGTAGAGCGCGTCTGTAGAATCTGCTGCAGCGCCTTGTTCACCTTGGATTGGCTCCCCCAGATGGCTTTAAGCTTCCGGTTGGTGAGCTCGGCACGCTGGCGCTCGCGGAACTGGATGGCCGCCAGGTCCATCCACACGGAGGTCGTCTTCTTGCGCTTCTTGATCATCGGTCCAGGGCGCTGCGGCCCGACCGCAGGCGGTTCAGAGTCCTCGCATTGCTCTTCGCTGATGGACGAGCCAAGCCAGCGCGAGTGTATCCGCTTGAGCTGCGCGAGCTGCGCCTCCAGCTCGCCGGCCTGCTCACGCAGCGACTGGATCTCCTGCTTGCGGCGCCGCTGCTGCTGTGTGGACGCGCACAGTTTGCGGCTGACGGTAGACGCCACGCCGCTCTTGTTCGTGGGCGGGGCTCGGCTAGTAGCCGTGTCGTCGTCGCTGCTGGCGCTGGTGCTGGTCGCGGTGGGCGAGCCGCCCTGGGCCGCCACAGCCGTCAGCGCCTGCGCGTCACTGAGCGCGTCGCTGGACAGGTTGGAGTCGTCGCCGCAGCTGTCAATGAACTCCAGCGCTGCCTCTAGCGTCAGCATCTCTTCCTCCACTCCCGCTGCTAGAAAGCTCATGCTATCTATCAGTGGGTAGTGCTTGGTCGTTGGGATAATGAACTCCCACAGGTTGGCATCCGCATCCTCACGAGTCATGACGTGCACCACCCGGCAACAACTGCCAGCGCTTTCTACCGATGGGCCAATCAGAAGCAGGAAAGGCCAAAACCATCGCGATGATTGGCCAACTCAAATCTGATCAATCTCGAGTGGCGGTAGGTGGCGGTAGAGATGATTACGATCTCCCAGTGATTACGGTTATAATAAGGTGGACAAGGGAAACGGCTTCCAGTTAGTTTCATGAAGCCAACAAACTGGCTCTGAATGCGTACAGTACCGTACCGGCACAGGTAACTGTACCGTGTGCGTTGTTGGTTTCCTCACGTGGTCAATTTGGGGTCCTCATGCATGCCAATTTCCCAGAGCCCGACGAATGTCAGTTATCGCCGACATCTTGTCGGCAGTTAACGCACTACACGCATTATAAACATGGTAGTATGCATCTGGGATGCCGAGCACGAGCACAGACACTCCACGGCATCGCAGTGAGGCGGATCGGATGTTCGGGCGGGCCACCAGCGGCTGACTAGGTCAGGATCCAGTCCGGGAACGGACTGGAAGTCTCGTCGAGCAGCCAATTCTGCGTCGTCTGCATGTTCCGGCGCGTCAATCGTCCCAGCGCGTTCATGACGAACGCGCACATCTCCGTCGCCTCGTCCGTCGGGCGCGCGTCCGACTTGGACAGCTTGGAGTGGATCCGGTAGAACGACTGCACGACGCACTCGTGCTTCGGGTTGTCCGGCGATGGCGACACGAGCGTCCACGAGTCCTCGCGCAAGTACATGCCGGCCACGGGCGGCTGCACGGTGGCGTACATGACCATCACGAAGCGGCTGCCCTCGTCGAACTTGCGCGCGTGGTGTCGCACGTTCAGCACGACGTCTCCGCCCTCGCGCTCGCCGCGCCGAGCGATCGGCAAGAAGAAGTTTTTGACGTACGAGTCCGGCCCGGATGTCTATAACGTAACGACATGGGAAAGGGAAATGTAAAGACATATGTAAGTCCATCGCGCATGACACACAAATGCCAACGCTGAAGACACCACCGCATCCATACTTCGCTGAAGAAGTTGAGGTGCTGATTCGGGTTCGAGCACGTTTTGCGCCAGACTTGCATGGCCGCGTGTGATGCGCTGCGCTGCATGGGCGTCGACGTGCGGACCTCGGCGTAGTTGCCCGCCCGAGGGTCCCGCTTTGTTTCCAATGAGCACGAGATGGACGTGCTGCCGTTGGCTTGGAGGCGGTCGAACACGAGGTCCACCTCGCGGTACAATTGCGTGATCTCGCTCTCGATCGCGGCATCCACGATGCGATACTCGACTGACCAGGACGACTCGGGCGATGGCGATGGCGCTTCCAGAAGCTGCTCCGTGCCCTACCAATCGATACAAGAACATGACACCAATGGTCAATCGACACGAAGTGTCGGTAGGACTGGGGGAGATGGCTCGCGCGTACGGGGAAGAGCGAGCGCTTCTGCATCAGCCGGAGGATTGATGTGTTGAGCTGCGTTTGCTGGCTCATGAGCTGCTTCAGCTGGCGGTTCTTGAGCTCCGAGCGGCGGCGCAGGCGGTACTGCGTCACCGCTGACTCGAGCCACTTGCTGTCGACCGTCGCCGGGCCGAGCGGCCGCTCCACCGTCGCATACGCGTCCACTGTGCCTTCGGTCACGCTCTCCCATAGATCATTAAGTCGGATTCTAGACATTCCCGTAGGCTGCAATGGCTGTGGAGGAGCGCGAGGCACGGGCGCGCTGGGCTCCGCCTTCTTGGAGGACTTGGCGCCCCAGCGCGCGCCTTGGAGCCGCGAAAGATGCGCCTCCAGCTCCCGCACCTGCTCGCGCAGCGTCTGCACCTCGGCGCGCTTCCTGCGCTGCAGCATGGTCGTGTAGCACGTCGTGCGGCCGCCCTGTTGGTCCTCGCAGCTCGAAGTCCCCGAGTTGGCGCCACGCTTGCGCCGCTTCGCAGGTTGCTGCGCGACCGCCGGGAGACTCGCAGCGCCCACGGGTTCGTCCCCCTCAGACGTGTCGATCGCCGCCACGTCGTACGCCTCGATGAAGGCGAGGACAGACTCGAGCGCGGCCGACTCGTCCTCCATTTTCGCTCTCCAAAGTCTAGAAAAATTGGCGCGTACCGTACCACTCAGGAGTAAGTACCAATATACTATACATATCCTGAATACAAAATCTCTGCGAAGTGCTCGAATACAAATGTAAAGAGTTTACGTAATATACCATCACTCTTATACAGCATTGCGAGCTGCTCGCGTGTCCATGTTGAAGCTGGCGGCGGGTCCCCATTGGGGAATCCCCAAGAAATGATCTCCTGGTCTCAACGATGGGGAAGATGACACATTGACCCATTGGTACCCGCGGAATTTTAGGCCGATGCCAAGAAACAGTACGACGTAGTAAAGACGGCGCTGCTACCGTCGTTCGGCGAGTCAAAGCGCAATCAGAGAAGAGTATATAGTGGCAGAAACACGCGAGCTCTCACCCAACACTAGAACGGGAGAAGATCTTGCCTTCTCGCAGTTTTCAACTCTCCCCATGGGGCCGAAGCGGCCAACCTCTCGCGGGGAGGCTTCCAACCGAGCCCGGGCATCATCTCAGCCGTCTACGAAGAAGCGCCGCGCGGACGTAGCAGCCAGAAATGCCGCGAGCGCCACCACCGACGTGAGCGTTGTCAAGATCACCATGAATGCGCTTTGCACCGACGAGGCCAGGGCGCTACCATGGGGAAACGTACTGTACGACATCAACAAGGCGGTGCTGGAGGCGTACATACTGGCGAACGTCCACGCCATCCACATGTGCCAGCTGGGCCGGCCAGTGCAGCCTCTCAATTAGACGTTCTTTTACCGGTGCCTAAGCTCGGTCAGCGTCGGGTTTGCCCAACATCAGCATGGAGACGCCGACTTCCACGCGTCGGTGAAGACGTACAAGTCGTGGCGCGGATCGGACGTCCCGTTTCCCAACAGTGGCTACATATGCACGGGGTGGCATGACAACGCCGCCAAGCAGATGGCGACAAACACGCAGACCGCCGTTAGCGGCAACTTCTACCAGCGCTTCCACAAGCAGATCAAGCGCATGTACGACATGAGCGGGAAGGATGCGTACGAGATGCTGCGCGACGTACTGGCTCCAAATTACGACGGCTCTGATCGGGAGGTGCTCGCATGGCGCGACGTCATCCCGCGCAAGGACAACGGCCACCTGGACGACCAAGCGCACGTGCTCGTCTCTCTCACGTACAAGTTCCTGACTGACATCGAGACGAGGAATGTCATGTTCCGTGATCGCGACGATATCGAGATGATCCGTTCATTCTCGCTCCTCCCAACCAAGAGAGGTTTCGAGTGCAGTCATTTCAAAATGTGCAGCACTGGCCTCCACATGATCCTGAAGCAAACCGGCGCCAGTGTTCCGGCACGCAGACTTGCTTGGGGCGCAGTCGC
>JAADXZ010000898.1:0-11691 GCA_023338055.1 Phytopythium mirpurense
CTGGCGCTACCCGGTCGACTTCTGGTTCCGCCGCGGACGCTTCATCTACGGCGGCGCGTGTCCGTTCAACCGGCAGTTCGGCACGTTCTTCTACTGCTGAGCAGGAGCGACGAGTCGAGATGCCGGTCTCTCTCGTCGTGTCGTGGATGTGGGTTGAAGTGAATGAAGCATGCAGACTGACCAGCTCGAGTTAACGCACCAAGTCTTCCACGTCTGCGTCTCGACATACGGATTTCCCTCGCTTTGCTGATGCCTCATCCTTCTCGATGAAGCGAATGTCGAAGCAGTTGCGCTCCGTCGGGTCCTTGTACTCCATTCCGAGCGCGATGAACACGTCCACCTCCGACTCGCACACGACGCGCTCGCCCTGGTCGACCTTGACGCCACTCTTGGCGCGCACGACGCGCTTAAGCGCGCGGTCCGACAGCGTCCAACCCTTCTTTCGCGCGTATAGCCTCATGCTGCGGTTGAAGTGGTCGCTGCCCGTGAAGTAGAGCATGGCGAAGCCGTAGCTGTGACGCGGGTAGACCTTGATGTCGAGTCGCCGGTAGCGGTGCGCGGACGACAAGCGGCACACGCCCATGTACGTGTCGCAGTGGCCACCGCCGCGATGCTGCGCGTAGTTGTGCGTCAAGTCGTCTGCGTATTAATGCATTCATATAAAAGGATTGTCACGAGTCAATGGAGTATAGCAGTCGCGAGTGATAAATCCCCTCACTGACCTGTGAGAAAACCAGATTCGTGGAGCCGCTTGAGCAGCTCTGTAGTGCGCGGCAAGCACTGTCGCGGTCAGACTATCCGACCCGATTGTTAGTGCACACGATCAGTGCATAGTCATACCAGGCAAGATGAAGCACTCGTCCTCGTCTGGGTTAGTGACGAGGACATCGCAGTCGCCCGAGGTCAGCTTGCCTCGGCGGTACGACCCACACGCGAACGCGGTCGCGTTCGGCAAAATGCGGTGGACTTCGTCCGCGATCGTTTTCTCGATCTGTTGCACTTCTGCTCTGCATTCCAACCGGTGTTAGGACCACGGTCGTTCACGAATACGTACTTTGTACCGCAAGCACCTCGGGATCTTTGCTAGGAAGTCGTTGTAGTGCTTGAGTCCGATCTGTTGCTGCGACGAAAGGACCGTTTCGCCCGTCTGCCGAAGCGCGTCCAGCGACTTGAAGCCCATGCTGATTGTTGAATGCGGGTACTGCTCAGCAAATGCAACGCCCAAAAACAAAGCACCGCGCGATAGAACTCACTTGTAGAGCTTGGCGGCCGTCGCGGGCCCGACGCCCCATATCCGCGCCATCTCGACCAGCGCCCGAAGCCGCGGGTTACTCTTCTTGGCCTCGAGCTTCTCCAGCCGGCCCGTCTCGAGCAGCTGCACCACCTTATCGCGGAGTCGTCCTTTCGCCCACCAAAGGCCTCTCAGGTCGCTGACATTGCACACGCGCGTGCGCATGGCCTTGAGACTTGACACGACTTTCTGTCCGTGCACAGCCAGCAAAGTGTCCATGAGCGTCGACTGGCGCCCGGCACGAGCAACCGGCAACGACACGCACCTTGTACATGTACTCCCGCCACGTGTCGCGCTCCACGTGGAGGAACTCCATGAGCTCGTCCAGCGGGTCCGTCAAGAGCGCGTTCAAATTTTTCTGCATGACTGCATCGCCGTCACCGTTGCGTGTCAACCCCCCCTCCCCCCACGTTACCAGACAAGTGCGAGCACGTACGCGACGACTGCTGGCAGACGAACGTCTCCGGCTTGACCTGTTTGCGGCCCTCGTCCCCGGTCTGCTGCCCTCGCGCGGCGAGCGCCACGAAGCCTGGGTTGCTCCTGTAAAAGGCGATGGAGCGCTCTCTCACAAGCCGGTCTTTCTCTTTCTGCAGCTTCTTCTCTTCGTCCCGGATGCGCTCGGCGTCAATTCGGACGGGCAGCGCGCACTGAATCTCCCCCGTCCCCGAGCGCAGCGGGTTGGATCCTTCGCCGCCGTCGCTCTCGGCCGCTTCCTCGTAGCCCGTTTCAATGGCATCGGACCCTGCGTCTTGGGCTTCCTCGGAGACCTGGTCAGTCTTGTGCGGCGGCGCCCACTCGAAGTCCGCTTCGTGCGGCGGCAGCCGATGCTCGCGCCGCAAGAACGCCAGCCACTCGGGGGTGTAGATGCTCACGCCGGCGGGCGGGAAGGCCGCCTCTCCAAAGTGCTCGCGCGCCTTCTGCGGCTCCAGCTGCGCGCTGGCGATGGCCACGTCTACGTTGGCCCAGTCGACGGCGGCCGTCGCGCCGCGTCGGCTCTTGGGCGTGCCACACACTACGACTGACCCACCGAGCTTCACGACCATGTCCTCCAAGATCTCCAGCCGCCGGTGGCTCACGTCCGGACCGATGGGCACCAATAGCACGCGCTGGCCGTGCAGCAGCCGCTGGGGGTCGTCTGGCGCCTGCTGCCTCGCCCGCTTCGACTTCCCGCGCTGGCTCGGCGTCTTCCGCTTGCCCGTCATGGCTGTGACGGACAGCTCGGCGTTGTTAACGGGTGCGACTGCTACTGCCGGCTCCAGAGCGCACCGTTGCGAGTCGCGATCGCCACGTCCCACACTGTCCGCCGGTGGTGGCTGGCGTTGCACCGTCACGAGTTGATGATGAACAGCAGCACCACTGGGACCGCTAGGCGCCGACGCTGCTTCGCGAGTGGCGGGAGCATGCGCCCGAGCGCGAGAGGAGGACGCCGCCGCGGCGAGCAGCGCGTCCAGCCGCCGGAAGAAGCGCCGCTTGTCCTGCGCGCTCAGCAACTTGCCGTCGACCATCACTCTCTCGGTCGTTTTGCAAAACCCAAAGCCATCAGCAGCAATTGCTCAGGGTTATTGGGTTATTCGGTACACACGTCTGCTCGTTTCGCCACATGACGGAGCCCGTGGCTGGGGACAGCGCCGCGCTGGTGCCGTTCTCCTTCCGCAACCCGTTCCACGACTCGCTGCGCGACGCCACGCGGTGGTTCCCGATCGCTGGCGCGCGCATCCGCATCGACCAGGCGTGGAAGGCGGACGGCCGCGGCGGGACCGCCATCGGCTTCGGCGCGTCCGTGTACGACGCCGCCGTCGCGCTGTCGCTGTACCTGGAGGCGCGCCGCGACTTGATGCTAGGAAAGCGCGTGGTGGAGCTGGGGGCAGGCCCGGGGCTGGTCGGAGTCGTCGCGGCGCACCTCGACGCGGCGCGCGTGGTCATCACGGACGGAGATGAAGCGTCAGTGGCGCTGGCAAGGCACAACGTCGAGCTCAATGAGGCTACCATGACGTCCGAGTGTGAAGCGGAGAGGTATCTGTGGGGGGACATGGAGCACCGCCTCGTCCGAGAGCCTACGTCGCCCTTCGACGTGATCCTCGGCGCGGACATCGTCGCCTGCCCGTACGCGGAGGCCTTTGAGCCGCTTGTCGAGTCGCTCAAGGCGCTGAGCGGGCCGGGCACGGTCATTCTCCTCGGTTATAAGCGGCGGAACGACTCGGAGACGGCCTTCTTCGACGTGTTTGAGCGGACATTCGACGTTCTCCGCGTCGCTGAGAACGACCTCCACACCGACTTCCAGGACAGCGACATCGTCATCTTCACCGCACGACGCAAGAGCTGATGTCTATTTCGATTAGCAATTCGTGTAAATACAATGGCTACCTCCAAGTACAGGCCACGGCTCATCTATAGCGTTGCAGTGGCGTCGATGAGGCTCGACTTGGCGCTCAGGCAGTCGACCAGTATGCGGTTGAAGCCCGTCGGGTTGTCGAGGAACACTTGGTGCCCCGCGTGCGGCACGCGGTACAGCTCGGCTTGCTTGCCCTCACGCTCGAACCGCTCGATGATCTTGATGCTGTGACGGTAGTCCATCCAGTCATTCTCGCCGCCGTAGATGAACGTCAGCGGCATCTTGATCGCCTTCGGGTCGAGTGTGTCGACGAGAGGACGCACCGCGTGAGCGCCAGGCGCCAAGTGCGTCGACATCGTGCGCTCGCCGCTGGCTTTGAGCGCCCAGTTGTGGTACAGGTACGCGCTTAGGTCGTTCAAGTCGAGGCTGCCGTCGCGCATCGAGCTCGTGGCGGGCATGAAAGACATGCGCTTGTGCAGCACGTTGCTGACGAGCTTTGGGCCGTACGGACCGACGAAGCGGGCAACCGACATGGGCGTCACGCCGCTCTCCCACATGGAGAAGATCGCGCGCCGCACCCACGAGCGGTTGCGAGCGAGTGCCTCCGGCGAGTCGGGCTTGGGCGGCGGCGGAGGTTGAGGGACTCCAGCCGGCGAGACCAGGACGAGGTGCTAACACACAAATACAAGACGGGCCCACAAAGTGCACAGTTCGTGAGCAAACCTAGCCATGGCGCGGAGGAATAGAGCTGTCGGCTACGTACATTGACGTTCTCGGGGTGATCAATGGCGTACGAGGACGCAAAGATGGCCTGCGCGAGTGTGGAACAGCGTTAGTGCCCGGTGGAATTCCGTACTACGGACTGAAAAAGCAATCGGCGCTCCTACCCCCATGGAGTGCGCGCAGAGATGGAACTGGTCGAGTTGCATCTCCTGCCGCCACTTCTCGAACGATTCCACCACAAACTCATTGGCCGAGTCGAACTGTGTGGGTCACCGCCCGTCAGTCTTGCAAGGAAGGTAGAACTGTGAAAAAGTAGGAGGTCGATACAACTCACGTCCTTGTGCTCAAAGTCGGGGCGATCCGAGCGGCCCACGCCGATCCACTCGACTGCGTACTGACAGTGAAGCAACACGGTACGGGACAGTGGACGTTAAAGATATCGTGGTGGTGAACAGCCCTACTACCACGCGCTTACCACGTTGAAGTGCTTGGCCAGGTCGGCGAGGTTCTTGGCCCAGACGGCGTTTCCGCCGGCGAACCCGTGGATCATGACGAGATTGGGCGCCGGCTGGCCGTCCGAGCAGGGCACGATGACGGTGCCGAGCTGCGCGACCTTGGTCATCTCGAAGGGCGTGGGGATCGAGTGCTCGAGGATGCGGCGCTCGGCCTGCTCCAGCTTGGCGTAGCTCGCGGGCACCCAGTCCCACAGCCGGCCCTTAGTCGCCGCGCCTACCGCCACCAGCACCGCTGAGTAGCGTCAGTCGCCTGCGCTTAGGAGTGTCGGGCAAACAGCACGCGTGGCGTCATTACGCCTACCGGTAGTCGCGGCCATGGGGCGCAATAGCTTCAGCATCTCCCCTCCCAGTCTTCTCTGCTCTGCTCGACGGCGGCTTGACTTCTGATGCCATCCATGCGCCAGACTGGCCAAAACACTCACTCTGTGAAATGATCAGCATTCCGGCTGTGCCTGCGTCAACATCAGAATGTTGATCATGTTTGAGTTGAATCATCTCAGATTTACGTGGTATACACGAATTAGACTCCTGACCTTTGCGTCCTTCGACGCACTCAACGACGGGCAAAAGACATGGAGAAGCCGTCCGAAGGCGCTGCGAGGCGCCGTCCGTCGCCCGTGAAGGTCGGGCTCGTGCTGCTGGCCCTCTCGCTGCTCACGCCGGTCTGGATCGCATACGGGCTGCTCGGGAAGCTCCTTATGGCCCCCTCGACCGCTCTCTCGACCGCCGGCGTCGCGCTGCTGGCCGCGCTCGCCGTGGCGGCTGCGGCGCAGCTGTACGCGCGTGTGGAGCAGCTGCAGCTCACGGAGGACGCCGCACTTACGCGCGATATGCTGTTCGTTTCGCTCGCCATGGTCGTCGCGCTGCTCCTCGCGCAGCGTAAGCTGCACCGCCTCGTCATGTTCTGCGTCGACCTGCCGGCCAACAACAGTCCGAACGGCGTGTCTCGGCTGATCGACGTGGTCGCCCCGGCGTTCTTTGTATACATGATGTGGGGCTTTGAGGCACGCCTGCCGCATTGGCAGGTCGTCGACGACGCGCTGCTCTGTAAGGGATCGACCGCTCGATGCGATGCTCTTTGCGCAATAACTCACGGCTCGCCATGGACTTCCTCACACAGATGGGTTCGCACTCGTGTACCTGCTTGTCCCGGCAATTGTGGCGATCTCACACGCCAAGCTCTGGATCCCCGCGCGACTGTCGACGTTGGAGGATCTGGAGCGCGAACTCATCGGCCGCAACGTCTCCTGTCCGTTCCACTCGATGAGAATCGCCGGCCTCGGGACAGTGTACGTCCCGTGCACACGCAAGGACTCCTCCTCGCGACCGAAGACGTTGGTCTTGTTCCACGGCTTCGCTGCAGGCAACGCGCTCTGGGCATGCGTACGTAGCACGTTGCCGCATGGAAGGTGTGTTGACACGTCACTAACGCTATTTGGGGCCGGCCACTCAATGCGAAGAACCTCGAACACCTCGCCCAGCACTTCGATGTGGTAAGCCACCCGGCAAACTGTTGCAGCCATGGGCTGTGACTAATCGGTGTGACGTGTCACTTGCAGTATGCGATCGAGTGGTTGGGCACCGGACGATCTGATCGACCCGACTTCCCGTCATACAATGTGCAGTACTGGTACTTCGCACCCCTCGTGTCCTGTACGTGAAGCATAACGATTCATTTCGTGTGCCAGCACAAGGAAGTCGACGACGCTATCGTCGGTGCGATGGAGGAGTGGCGCAAGGAGCTGAAGGTACTGTAGATTCGTGGCGGAATCGGGTCAACACTGGGATTGCTGATTGCTGACTATTGATGACGCTCGCAGATTGACAAGCTCTACCTTGCCGGCCACTCCATGGGCGTAAGTAGATGCCTCACGGCTCGTCTACATGAGCGATCGATAGTCGAGTAACCATTGTCTTTTCGATCCCGGCCAGGCCATGTTCTGCAGCTCGTATGCAGTCAAATACCCCGACCGCGTGGAGCACTTGGTGCTCGTGTCGCCCGCTGGGGTAGGCCAGCCCCCATCTGCGGGTCGCGTGTCGCTTGGCATCAAGCTCTTCCGCTACATCTGGAACTTCCGCCTCACACCGATGGTTCGTTCTGTGGGCAATGTCGAGCGTGAGGGTTGTGATGACTGACGCAGGTATGGCATGGCTCAGAGTGTCGCGCGCTTCGCTGGACCACTTGGGCCCGCGTTCATCCGGCTTCTTGCGACTCTGCGCACGAGCGTAATGCCTCCAACGAGCGTTATTCGCCAAGGCCGTATCCCTGTCAAGAGCGTTGGCGATTACTGGTACCACAACTGGGCGCTGCAAAAGTCTGGCGAGATCGCGATGCATTCGCATCTCCTCCCGGTATGCCAACGCTCGTGCACCAGTGCTGCCATATTTGCTCCGTAGCTGACCTCTTCTACCGTGTAGGGCGCTTTCGCGCGAAAGCCGCTGTGCGAGATCCTGACGCCAGCGACCATTACAATCCCAGTCACGTTCATGTACGGCGGAGGCCCCGACTGGATGGACCGCAAGCACGGTGACGACCTGGCAGCAACGTTCAAGGGACGCCAGCGTGTCGAAGTGCTCGCTGTCCCGCTAGCTGGCCACCAAGTTTTCATGGACAACGCGCTGGCGTTTAACCGCATGCTAGTGAGCACGCTCACCGGGGTCCCCGAAGCCACTGAAGCAGAGGTGTTCAACGAGGAGGAGGATACGATCGTCGACGATTTCGTCGTCGCGTAGGCTGTTCCTGATCAATCGGACGACATGGCGCGCAGAGAATTTGGAGAACCTTCGGCCTGAGCGGGGTGTAAGCAACCACAAGCTGGCGCCATACGGGCACTTCATTACGCTTGGCCCGCTTGCCTATCCGGTCCGGGGATTGATCTCTGGACCTTCCGGATCTGAGCCGTGGTTATAACCACTCGAGCACCAGACTCGGTCAACATGGCGCGCAGAACACACAGCCTTGGCCATAACGTGAACAACAGTGTTGGAAATGACCATCGATTCGCAGTAACAGTGGATGCTATTCTTGGGAGCTCTTCGTGGCATTTCTCTTTAAGGAATGGCCATGGAGCAGGGCGCGGCGACAGGGGGCTTCAAGTCGCTGCGCACGCATGTCCGGGCTGCCAAGGACGGCGAGTTTCAGCTGATGTGGCACCAGAGACGTACACGCGCCAAGGATCCGGAGGAAGAAGCGGAGCTGGAAGAGGTGTGTGTTGCTTGAAAGGCCCGTGTACGAATCGTCATGATTGATCATTGCTCAATATCAACGTGTCAGGGGCCCGACGAAGGACGCGCGGGCTTCCAAACTCTACACGGTGAGTTGTGCGCTGAGTCTGTTGTTAATAGTGTATCGAAATGAACTGGCCGTGCCGGATGACTGACAAATTGCTGGGCATGGCTTCAAAAGAGACGGCGCTACGACAATCTAGACAGCAGATTTGGGAAGAAGAGCAGCAGCTCAACGCGCTACGAGTGAGGATTGATGGTGTTGTGGTAACGATGGAGCCTGCATGGCTTTCAGCGGCTGACGTATGGGGGTAGACAGCGCTGGCCAAGGATTCAAAGTCTATCAAGGTGCGTACCCGATATAGTCGACAAGGAGCACGTGTCGCCGAACTCTCATCTTTGTCGTGTGCCAATCAACCCACTGCAGGAGCGCGAACGTGCTGTCAAGACCCTCGAGCTCTCGCTTCAAGAGACGCTCGAGCGGGTCGGCGACAAGGAGCGGCGACTCGACGAGCGCATCGCAGAAATCGCGCGGCTGGAATCCAGATTGCATGAGGCGTTGCAGCAACACACTGCAGCCCCGACACCTCCAGCGCCCCACGATGCGTACAACTTGGATGAGCGCGAAGCGATTCTCAACCTCCAGGAACAGGTGCGGAGACAGCTCCGCCATTGTAACCGGCAAAACCGCGCTGATACCTCGATGCTTGATGCAGGAAATGGTTTTGGCACGAGGGCGCATCGACGACCGCGAGAAGCATGTACGTGGAAAGTGAGCGTATCCGTCGCGCGTGATGGTGGCAAGTCGTCTTACGGTACGGGGGCCAGTTGAAAGTCAAGGAGCGGATTCTTCGCGACAAGGAGGCGGAGCTCCTGGAGCTGAAGAGCGTCGCTGAGCGCAGGGGCCAGGAGGGCACTGCATGCGACGAAGCAGTGGCGGCGGCAGCTGCTGCCGCGGTCAGCGAAGCCGACAACTCCGTAATCACATGCGAGAGCGGAGAGCTCATCATGCGCTCGCTTGCAACCTTATGTAGCGCCAACAACTTCGCGCCGAGCAGCAACTCTGGGCGGACGAGAAAGACCGGCAGCTCGCAGACCTTGGCGAGCAGAGACGACAGGTTAGGCTACCGTATGTTGCGATGGGGTCGCCACGACGCAGCTCACTTCAGCTGACGGTCGTGGCCAATGAAGCTGGAGCAGTGGACAGGGCAGCTATTCGAGCGCGAGGCGTCCGTCGGGACGCAAGAAGCGGCTCTCGGACGTCAGGAGACGGCGCTTGCTGCGCGAGAAACGCTGCTAGCTCGCTCAGAGGCCGCTCTACACTTGGAGGGCTCAGCGCGATCGCAGCGACACGAGCAGCAGTATATGCTGCTCGAAGACAGCCTGGTGCGCTGGACGCTCCAGATCGAGCGACAGCTCGAAGACCTCGAGGCGCGCACGGAACAGACCAGCCAAGCCAGGGCAGCGCTCCAGGAAGCGGAAACTCAGCTCCAACAGCGGGTGTGGCTCCATTGCGCACGCACGCTCATGCTTTGGGTGGGACCTCTAACGATCCGATGGTCCTTTGTCGCTCCGCGCCGCGTCAGGAGAGTCGGCTGCTCGTGTTCGCGCAGGAAGTGGAGCTGCAGCATCAAGCCAACGCTCAGCAGCGAGCGGAGCTGGCCACCGCCGCTCTGAAGGCACTACCGATCGGCACAAGTCGTGATGGCATGAGTCGTGCCGGAACTGGTTACGCGGACCGACACGGGAAGCACGCCAGGAAAGCAAAGAGCAATGACTTCACTAGTCATTAGGTTTAGGTGCAAAAGTTCCCAGCGTCATCACTTATGCTAATCTAGCGATGTTGACGCTATTAGTCACTGTTTACAAATGCACAGTACTGTACTCCTCTATCCCAAAAAAGTATGGGCACACAGCTTTGAATTTGTCGCCCAGAATTAAAAATGCGAATTTTGAGACACTGATTGGATCAAAACACTCACCAGGGGTAGGTTATCATGATCTGTTTGAAGCCTGTGATGTGCCCTTGTGCTCGTTGAGAAAAATAGAGTATTTCTCTATCATTTTTGAAGGGGAAATTTCAACACACCTGTTTGCCTTCTTGAGAGTCAATTACAAAACAATAAACGGTAATGAAGAGGCTACAGACACAACTCGATAAATCCCCATCGAATTCGATCGTTTTTAGCTTTTCAAAGCGACGCAATCGTCGCCGTAAAACAACGCTCAAAAGCGATTACTTTTAACATGATCTGCGTCATGGTTGGTAAAAAATGCTTCGTTTTTCAGCTAATTAAAAAAATTACATTTGCCACCCAAATTAGATCAATCAAGTGCACCAAACTAGCACTACCCAATAATTGAAACAAAGCGAACGGTATCAATTCAAATGGCTACAGAAATGACATGGCTGACGCAACCACTGCGGTGATGCCCTTTTGCAACGCCTCCTCGCTGCAGGTCAGAGCGCGCAAGCTCTCACCATTGTGGCGCCGTTTTGCCTTGTGAACGAGGGGCGTCGGGAAGTTATTCTCGCCCTCGGTCAAAAGGCGCTGCTCCATGGTCGCCATGAGCGACACGAAGGTGTTGTCGAGGGTCACGCGGTCGAGCTCAGCGTAGGCCACCTCTACGGCACGCACGATGCTGTCGATCGACTCCATGCGCTTTGTTTGCTGGAGCGCCTGCAGAGACGCAAACAGCCCAAGATCTAAAACATTTAGGTCGGGGCTGTTTGCGGGTTGGGACACCATCCGAATGTCCCAGCCATCTTGAGACCCTGCCTCGAGCACTTCTGCATCCTTCGCGCGGCAGTGCGGGCCTGCATTGTCCTGCTGAATAAACACAGAGCGCGATCTTACAGCAGCGTACAGTACAATTAGCTCAATATGGTCAATCATCCAATTAACTCGCACATTCAGTACCTGGCCACACGCGCTTGATCGACGGAATGACGCCCTCCACAATTTACTTGCGAATCGTCTCGCGGTTCGCCGTCACGGTGTACGATACTGGTGTGCCGCGGGGTCGCAACTTAGATGAGCGCTCAGCGGGCCGAACCTCTGTGGAGGGCCACACTCCTATTCGCCCGCCAAACCACTTGTTCCGCTTAGTGTCGTAACGGGGTCGGACGACTGCCACCAAAACCATCACTTTTGTGAGGAACCGCTTGCTCTTGGCGGCCCGATATGGCGCCTCCTCGTCGAGTGTCATGTAGTAGTGCTTGGTGTTGGTGTCGATATAGAACAATTTTTCGTCGAGATGCACGTAGTCATAGAAATCATGAAACCGTCGTGTGCGTGAAGTATCGTACCGTACACAGGACACGTCAGTGGAAAAATACATTATCATACTGTAGAGTTAACATAATAACAGCATACTGTACGCACCGGAGTCAACGCGATTGAGAATGAACTTAATGCGGTCGGTCTTGTGCTTTTCCGTCAGGAGCGGTCTGATGTGGGTCGTGGTGCGCTTTAGCTTCCCTTCCTTCACGTAGCGAGCGAGCGTGCTCTTGGGTATGTGGAGTTGGTCCGCGGCTGGCCGGAGCGTCTGGCGCAAGCGGGTTGGGACGAGCTTCAATCACGCAGAGACGTCGTCGATCGAGC
>JAADXZ010000899.1:0-11664 GCA_023338055.1 Phytopythium mirpurense
CCCCCCCCCCCCCCCCCCCCCCCCCCCCCCCCCCCCCCCCCCCCCCCCCCCCCCCCCCCCCCGAGAATAGACTCTCGTGATGATGCGGAGCGCCAGTGTCACGAGCGAAGCCGCCACCGATTGGCCCCACACCGGTAGGTTCGGACTGCCACGTGATCCATTGGCACCCTCGCACTTAACACGACGTACGCTGCATGATCACGCACTTACTGAACGCTGTGTGTGTGGTCTGTATCCACGTTGAAGTTGAATCGAAGCAGCCCTCGGTCGGCATCCTCTACTGCAGTATAGTATGGAGAGCGCGCCACAGGCGGCTCTTTACCTGTCGACAGGACGTCGTAGCTTGGACGCCCTCCCGCTCTCCATCCGGACGTGCAAAGGACCCCCGCCCCCCTTGCGAGCCGCCGACAGAGTGGGGACGCCGTCTTGAAGCACAGTACTGATGCTGTACCGGTAGATAGATGCGTGTACGTCTGCGCTCACGGGGTCCAGCGCACGCTGAGCTACAGCCTCGCGCTCTTTTCTCTTCCATCGTCCTCGCCTTGCGTCTGGCGCACTCCAACCCTCCTCGAGCGGCTGGTAAACGATCCTCGTAAGGTAAGTACTGTATTAGGAAATATATATTTGCAGTATGTGTGCTGAAATGCGCACTGATCTGTTTATTGGATGTTCTACCTATATTTGTTTGAAAAATCCTATTTGTAACTTCTAACGAGGCGTTTATACCTATTTCCAAACGGCTGTGAAGCCCACCCGTCCGGCCGGCCGATCGATGGACATCATCGTGTCCAGGACATTTCGGTCCGCGGCCACCACCGGTGGGTCTTGGCGGCCGTGACGCGTCGTCTCGTCAATAAATAGTGCGCGACTTGACGTCACTACTGGCGGCGAGTGTGGCGGCAGCGCGTGGTCTGCCTGGTCTCTGCGCGGCGCGGCGTCCTTAGCTGCCGAGTCGATGACGTCGCTCGCTGCTGGGAACGACGGACGGACGCCCTCCGGTGGTGACCCCACGGACCGGAGCGGACGCGCACCTACCGGTAGTCCCAGGAATCCGGCGAGTCCCCACCCCACATTTTCAACACGCGTTTAAAATTTAAAACGAACAAGAGCAAAGGAGCGTGGAGAAAGCCATGTCACTTGGTTTCACTATACTTAGCAGTGTTATGTGCTTCTGCTTGTCTTGTCCCAAGCCACAACCATAGAGAAACGCGGCGCGCTTTCTATAGATTGCTATGCACGCCACGAAGTTACGCTTGGGGCTTTGGACGAGCGCCAGTTCCGCTTTTGCCGCCTCGGACTCGCTTCTAGCTACAGTAGCGGAAGCTTTCTTTCAGCTTCCGTCCTGGTGGGTCACGCGCAGGAGGGAGGGCTTGAGACCGTCCGTCGCTGCAACGGTATACTCAACCCAAGTGGTTTTTGAAAATGCTCTCTAACTACGCAGGCACGGTACTACCATCCGTCCGCAAGTGAGCCGTGCTGTGGTGCTTGGACTGTCGACGTCACTCGGTCCGCAACTTCCATCCCCACCCATCATCATCCGCAGCGGATCCGCCGCGGGTCGAAACTGAAGTTGCTCGTCCCCGCGTCCCCGCCACGGGATCCCCATTCGCCACCCGGCCGTCCGCAACGCACACACACTCCCTCACTCCACCATGGGCGACAGCTCGGGCGTGTCCGCATCCGTCCCCACGGCTTCCGCGCCGTCCGCGCATGAGGACCCAGGGATGATCCCCGTCCCCGCGTCCCTGGCCGCGTCCGCTCACGTCCGCGGGTTGGCCGAGTACGAAGCCATGCACGCGCAGTCTCTGTCGGACCCCGCGGGTTTCTGGGGGCCCCTCGCGCGCGAGCACCTGACGTGGTTCCGGCCCTTCGACGCCGTCCTCACCGGCTCCTTCCGCTCGGGGGACGCGAGCTGGTTCGTCCACGGCGAGCTCAACGCGTGCGTCAACTGCGTGGACCGGCACGTGGCCGCGGGCCGAGGGGACGAGCCCGCGCTCGTGTGGGAGGCGGACGAGCCCGGCGAGGGCCGCACGTACTCGTTCCGCGAGCTGCTGGCCGAGACGTGCCGCGTGGCCAACGTGCTGCGGGCGTGGGGCGTCCGCCGAGGGGACACGGTCGCGCTCTACATGCCCATGATCCCCGAGACGGTCTTCTCCATGCTGGCCTGCGCGCGGCTCGGGGCCGTCCACAGCGTCGTCTTCGCGGGCTTCTCGGCCGAGGCGCTGCGGACGAGGATCGAGGACGCGCAGTGCCAGTGGGTCCTCACGAGCGACCGCGGCTGCCGCGGGGGACGCATGATGCTGCTCAAGCGGACGGTGGACGCGGCGGTGGACGGGCTCCGTTGCGTCCGCCACGTGTTTGTCTTTGAGCGTCGCACGGCCGCGTCCCCTCCGTCCCCCGGGTCCCCACCGCCTGCGGACGTGCCGCTCGTCCCCACCCGCGACGTGTGGATGCCGCACGAGCTGCCCAAGCACCGCGGCTTCTGCCCGGCCGCACGCATGGACGCCGAGGACCTGCTCTTCCTCCTCTACACGTCCGGGTCGACGGGGACCCCCAAGGGCGTGGCCCACGCCACGGCCGGCTACCTGCTGTACGCGCTGCTGACGACGCGGCTGACGTTCGACGTGCGTCCGGGCGACGTGTTTGGCTGCGTGGCCGACGTCGGCTGGGTCACGGGCCACAGCTACGTGCTGTACGGGCCGCTGCTCAACGGCGCGGCCACGGTGCTCTTCGAGTCGACGCCCACGTACCCGCACGCCGGCCGCTACTGGGAGCTCGTGGACCAGCACAAGCTCACGCAGCTGTACACGGCGCCCACGGCCATCCGCGCGCTCATGGCGCTCGACCACGACCACAGCCACAGCCACGACCGCGACCGCAGCGGCGAGGGCCTCGGCCACGCGGCCGGTCCGCACCGCTACGACCTCTCGTCCCTGCGCGTGCTCGGCAGCGTGGGCGAGCCCATCAACCGCGAGGCGTGGACGTGGTACTTCCAGGCCGTGGGCCGCGGCCGCTGCTACGTGGCCGACACGTACTGGCAGACGGAGACGGGCGGCCACGTGGGCGTCGGGCTGCCCGGGGCCACGCCCATGAAGCCCGGCGCGTGCGCCAAGCCCTTCTTGGGCGTCGACTTTGTCGTGACGGACGAGCGCGGCCGCGAGCTGACGGGGGACGACGTCGAGGGCCACCTGTGCATCCGCTCCCCCTGGCCCGGGCTCGCCCGCACGGTCTACGGGGACCACGCGCGCTTCGTCGACACGTACTTCCCCGAGGCCTACCAGGGGCTGTACTTCACGGGCGACGGCTGCCGGCGCGACAAGGACGGCTTCTACTTCATCACGGGCCGCGTCAACGACGTGCTCTGCACCTCGGGCCACCGCATCGGCACCGCCGAGCTTGAGCAAGCGCTCACCGCGCACGAGGACGCCGCCGAAGCCGCCGTCATCGGGTAGGTACATTTCATGCGTCGGCTCGGTGTCTGGCCGTGGACTGCGGTCGTGCGGTCGCCGTTGAGTGGTCGGCGTCTCACGTTGTGTGTGTGTCCTTGTCTGGCGGACTGGCGTCCAGTATCCCGCACCGCATCAAGGGGGAAGGCATCTGCTGCTTCGTGACGCTCGCGGACGGCGCCGAGCGCTCGGCCGCGCTCGAGAAGCAGCTCGTGCTCAACGTGCGCGAGCAGATCGGCGCCTTCGCCACGCCCGACGTGCTCGTCATCGCGCCGGACCTGCCCAAGGTCCGTCCTCGCTCGCTCGCGTCCTTGCATGGCTTCTCGTGGCAGGAGCACGTAGACTGACGAGCTGGAGCTTGTCTCGGGTGGGCACTGGACTGGACTGGACTCTAGACGCGCAGTGGCAAGATCATGCGGCGCGTGCTGCGCAAGATCGCGACGGGCGAGGAGGAGCAGCTGGGCGACCTGTCGACGCTCGCGGACGCAGCCGTCGTGCCCGCGCTCCTCGCCGCCGTCCGGACGGCCATGGCCGGCAAGAAGCTCTAAGGCTTTGGGCCGCGAGGAAGGGATGGGGCCGGAGCGGACTGCTACTGTAGCTGCTCTTGCCGTTGCGTGCATGTGGGTACCGTAGCTCTTTGTCGACTGGCGCTGCGGACGCAATCACAGCGGAGCGTAGTCCCCCTCCTTCCTCCCTCCTTCAGTCTCCTTCACTTCAGCTGCTGCATGCTGTGCTGTCTCTAGTACCGCCCACCCACAGATAGAGACTGGTGCAGGCAGACGCCGCTTCGTGCTCGACGAGTCCGCCGCGGACGAGGACCGCGCACCTGAAGGCTCGCCAGTCCCGCGCGCGCTTCTCTCTCTCTCTCTCTCTAAGTTGGTTGTGCGCGCATCGGCCGCGAACTCCGCCACGGGCGAGCGCTGCTGGTCAGTAGTTGCATTCGCATCCGCATTGGAAGTCCGATTGGGACGGATAGGTATGAAATGTGGGGCGGAGCATGGACGTGTTTCGTTACTTCAGACACCGTTCAAAAGCGATACACTTCAACTTCATGGCGTTACTTCAGTGAAAAACGGACCGCTTGAAGTGAATGTACCCCTGTCTGGGTTACATGCAGAGTATCTCCCATGTGTGCCATGGTGGTGGGTGGTTGGATTCGCTCTCTCCGCTTAGCACGTGCGCTCCGCTGCTCTCTCGCTCTTCCTGTCCTTGTTCTCTATGAAACCTCTCCGCCGTGCTGCTGTTGCTGCCCACACCCCGCCCTCCGGTCGTGGGCGTCAGCGCAAGCGGCGCGTCATCCTGGCGCAGCCAGCGCTCAGGCGTCGAGGCCGCCGAAGAAGGGCGGCCGGCGCACCCACGAGCGGCGCAGCACCTCCTCGTCCGTGGCGAGTCGCAGCTCGCGCGTCTCGTCGCGCACATACAGCGGCTTCTTCTTCTTGGAGATGTCCTTGACGGCGAGCCGGAACTTGCTGGGCGCCTTGGCGTTCTCCGGGTTGGCGAAGCTCTTCTGGATGACCAGCTTGTTGTTGGCGGCCAGGCGCTGCATCTCCTTGGCCTCGGCCGGGTAAAGCTGGTCCGTGGACCCGTGCTTGCCGAGGCGGCGCACGAGCGGCGGGAAGCCCTCGAACTCGTCGCTGAGGAAGAAGAAGTCCGGGTTGCGGTACGCGTCCTCGTTCAGCCCGAACAGCAGCGCGCGCTCGTGCTCGTCCAGCTCGATCTCCTCGTCGCCCTCCTCCTCAAACACCTCAAAGTCGCCGCTGGGCGCGTCCTGCTGCCGCTCGCGCTTGAGCAGGCGGCGCAGCTCCTTCTCGTCGCCGCTGGCCTTGGCGGCCTCCACGAGCTTGGCGTGCGCCTCCATCTCCTGCTTGGCCAGCACCTTGGCCGCCTCCACCTTGGCGCGGAACTCGTCGGGCGTCAGGCCCGCCTCCTCGCCCTTGAGGAAGATGATGGCCTCGACGCGCGGCTTGGACAGGTGGAAGCGGCGCGCGATCTTCTCCGGCGTCCACTTGAGCGGGTTGGCCATGAACAGGCGCATGATCTCCTCGTCCAGCTCCTCATCAATGTCCACGCCGCCCTTGTTGATGTCCGTGACTTCGTCCTCGAGCTCCAGGTCGCCGTCCTCCTCCGCGGCCTCGCCGTCCTCCCCCTCCTCGCCCTCGGCCACCAGCTCGTCGCCCTCCTCGTCCTCCTCGTCGTCGTCCTCCTCCTCACGACCCTTGCGCTTGCGCTTGCCCTCGTTCTCGTCGTCCGCCAGGCTCTGGAACCGCGACGAGCTCATGGCGCGCACCGCCACCTGCTGCTGGCGCGACTGCGCGCGCGCAAGTGACGCCAGCGCCTTGCTCGACGCCGAGCGCACCGTCCGGCGGGCGACAGAGGCGGAGGACGCAGAGGAGGAGGCCGACGCCGCGAGCGCGCGACGTGCCGCCAGCAGCCGGCGACCACAGGCGTGCATGATGATGTCCTCCTTCCCTTCCGACTCGGGGGCGGCCTCGCGTTTGCTTGGCCACCGCCGACCACTTGTGTGGTGCGGGGCAGCGCAGTGATACCGGTATGGTATCCATCAATATCGGTAAAACTGGTACATACCGGTAAGGAACGAAAACGCTACGTTGCTGGTGTAATCATCCGCGTACCCTCTGTGTAACCGAGGGTACAGTACGCAGATGGTGTGTCCCCTGCTTCGTTTCCCGCCGCACTTCCCCAACACGCAAGTGTCTATTGCCACCTGTCGTGCGCGGTGGCCGCCTGCACTTCCCGGGCCGTACCTCGCCTCCTGGCGCCCGGGCGCGAGTGCACGCGGGCTCATCGTGATCAGCGAAGCGCGCGGCGTCGACAGAGGGTCCGCTCGCTGCGCAGAGATCGCTACAGGGCTCTGGACGCGAAGATCCCCGCCGAGCCGCGCCGCCGGATCGGACCATGGCCGTGCGCGCGTTCGCGTCGCGCTTCCTGCGCGCGCACGCGCTGCTGGTGACCGCGATGGTGGTGGCGTCGATCATCTCTTCCGTCGTGTACGAGCTCACGGGCGGCGGCGGGCCCAAGTCGCGCGAGCGCGACGCGCCGCGGTTGAACCTGCTGGACCTGACGGGCGACAAGCCCATGGGCGTGTGGCGCGAGGGCGAGTTTGAGTGCCTCGGCTGGCGCGCGACGCACAACTGCGACCCGTACGGACCGCGCGACTACGCGCACGACCGCGGCTGCAACGCGACCATGCCGCGCACGAGCGGCTACTGCGAGGTGCGCAACCGCACGTCGGGCGCGCTGCTGCGCGTCATGCTGTCCACGTGCAAGTCGTGGCAGTGGTCGATCGTGCCGGCGCTCTCGTGCGACGACGCGCGCGCCTACACGGACTTTAGCATCGTGGCGGCGTCCTACGAGCACCCGCCGCCGCTGGCGAGCGCCTCGACCGGCTTCTTGCTGCCGCGCAAGGACGCGCACGAGGCGGACGACGACAAGGCGCTGATCGACGCGGCGCTGGCCGCGGGCGTCGCGTCCAAGCGCGGCATCGTGCTCGTGGCGTACCCCAAGGTGATCGCGGGCGTGTACGCCATCGTGCGGACGCTGCGCGCGCACGGGTGCCTGCTGCCGGTGGAGCTCTGGATCGACCCGATGGAGATGCGGCCGCGCCACTCGGTGCTGCAGGCGCTCGTGCGGCGCTTCCACTGCGTCGTGCGCGTCATCCACGACCCGCACGCGACCAAGTTCCACGCCAAGCCGTACGCCCTGTACCACTCGCGCTTCGAGAGCGTGCTCTTCCTCGACTCGGACAACATCCCCGTGCGCGACCCGACGTACCTGTTCGACTCGCCCGAGTTCCAGCGCATGGGCGCCGTCTTCTGGCCCGACTTCTGGCGGCCCACGGTGCGCACGCCCTTCAACGTGCACGAGCAGAGCGCGCTGTGGCGTATGCTCGACATGCCCTTCACCGACATGTTCGAGCAGGAGAGCGGCCAGATCCTCGTCAACCGCTCGCGCGCGGCCGCCGCGCTCTCCAAGCTCATGTTCTACGCGGCACACCTACCGCGGCTCATCACGGACTGGCACCTCGTCTACGGCGACAAGGACCTCTTCCGCCTCGCGTGGCTCAACACGTCCACGCCGCTCCACATGGTGCAGCACCTCGTCATGCTCGGCGGGCTCTACAGCGAGCAGGAAGACTTTTTCTGCGGCGTGTCCATGGTGCAGCGCGACCCGGCGGGCGACATTCTCTTCATGCACCGCAACCAGCAGAAGCTGTCGGGCAACCCGGACGACCTCAAAGTGCGCATCACGCACCTGCAAAAGTTCACGGGCGGCGACGGCACGGCGCGGTCGCTGCCGACCGAGCTGGACAAGTACCGCGTCAAGGCCGACTCTCGGCGGCTCGGCCAGTACACGTGCTTCTCCATCCGCCCGTACACGCAGGACGGGTCGCCGACGCCGTACCTGGTCCAGAGTCTGGAGGGCACACGGTTCCCGCAGGTGGAGAAGCAAGCCATCCACTTCTCGATCGAAGGCCGCAGCCTGTTCACCAAGTCGGAGGAGGCCGAGGTACGCGCCATCGAAGCGCGCGAGGACGCCAAGCGCGCGCTCGAGACGCAGGTCGCCGAGGAAGACACTGCGCGGGCGCGCCGGCGGTTGCGTCTGTTGGCGGGCGGCATCGGCATCGGCCTTCTTGTCGGCGGCTTTGTGGTGCTCGTACTGGGCCGGCGGACGATGAAGGGCAAGGAGAAGGAGAGGCGGAGCTGCTGGTGGTGGATATGCTGCTGCTGCTGCGGGCTCTGCGGACGGAGGATGCGGCAGCGGTCGGCGTCGTGGCTTCGCCCGAGAGTCGGCAGCAAGGTCCCGACGTCTCCGGGCGTGGAGCTGACCGTGTCGGTGCTGCCGACCACGTCGCCGCCGTCCTCCAGCATCGACTCGACCATGCTGGACGACAGCCAGTCGGGGGCCACCAGCTCGTCCGTGGTGGTCACACACGGCGAGAATAGGCGGCGGAAGACGTCCTTCCAGGTCGAGGACGCTTGAGGTGCGCGCGCAATGGTCCGCGGCCCTTTAGACGACTCAAAGGCGGGCCGTAACTCATGAAGAAGTACGAGAGTATGACCGCGTGCCAGGTATGCCACACCGGCTTGCTGATAGCGCAGCAGCGCGTGCTTGCGACGCGAGCGCGCGGACAAGACGGCGCGCAGCCAGCAGCAGACCGACCACATGCCGTTATGCGCACGTTCGTGTGGTGCTACGCCCTGCGCCACTTGCTCATGAAATAGGAAGCACAGCCGCACCACGACACGCATGGTAAATTCACACCGTAAAATGGGATGCTTTGGTGCGTAACTAACTGTGCCTAACAGTAAATAAACCTGATTTGCAAGCAACGACTCTCAAACCGGTTGTTGATTGGCTGAAATCCTTGTGATTCCCAATGTTTATGTGGTCACTCGTTGCATTTTAACAGATGTTACCCTAATAAGGATGAGTATAACCCCCATCAATCCGCCAACTTGATTATTAAAAATCAATTGAGAACGAGTAAAAACCTTGTTTAGACACGAACCGTGCCTTATATAGGGGTCCCCGCTCGACGTAGAGGTTGAAGTTCGACTTGGCACTTCCCCTTCTCACTCACTCACCCTCGGAAGAAAACCACGCCACCGAGCCCGACGTTAGTTAAATCTGACCCGAGTCATAACGGCACTCGCGCCCAAGCACCCACGTCGCTTCCTCTCGCCGCCGCCCCCCTCCTTGCTGCCTAAGGCTCACGATGCTGGCGAGGGCGCGCGTGGGTCGCGCGCTGCCGTCCGTCCCCCGGACGCGCCCGCTCTCCAGGCGCGCGTTCTGGACGCCGCCAGCCTCGACGCCTGCTCCGCAGGACGCGTCGCCGATCCTGGCGGCCGTGGCGTCCACTCGCGACCAGTCGCGGGCTTTCGCAGGCAGCAAGTGGGTCTGGGTGGCGCTGGGCGTGACGGTGGCGGGCTTCGGCGCGGCCTCGGCCGTGCATGACGACCACCAAGCGCGGACGGAGACGCCCCACCCGAGCGACGCCAAGGCCGCGGATGGGGACAGCGCGTCGAGCGAGCCGGCTGGAGCGGCGGCCAAGCCGCACACGCTCAGGAAGCGTAAGTCGAGTCTGAAGGACGGCACGTACGTCATGAGCTCGGCGGCGGTGCGCGGCGCGCGGACGCAGATGGAGGACGCGACCTTCGTGTCCAAGTGCAAGCGGTTCTCGGCTGTCTACGACGGCCACGGGGGCGCCAGCGTCGCGCAGTACCTCAAGGCGTCGCTGTTTGACTCGGTCGAGCCCGTGCTCGCGCAGCTGGACGCTCAGCTGGACGAAGAAGGCGACGGGAAGGACGGGGAGAGTGCAGAGGGGGAGAAGACGCTGGACGCGGCGGCGGTCGCGGCGAGACGGGAGCAAGTGACGGCCGCGCTCAAGGAGGCGGTGGCGCGCGTGGACGCCGAGGTGCTCGCGCGCCATGAGTGGAAGTACCAGGGCTCGACGTGCGTGGGCGTGTTGCTGTTCGACGACGCCATCTTCTCGCTGAACGTGGGCGACTCGCGCGCCATCCTGTGCCGCGGGGGAGAGGCCGTCGAGCTGACGCGCGACCACAAGCCCAACGACCCGGAGGAGCTCGCGCGCATCTCGTCGCTGGGCGGCAGCGTCAAGTGGCACGGCTACGTGGACGCGCAGGGCGAGCCGATGGAGCCGTACGGCGCGTACCGGATCAACGGCAACCTGGCGGTGGCGCGCGCCGTGGGCGACCGCGACGCGCGGCCGTTCGTGTCGGGCGAGCCCGAGGTGACGGTCGAGGAGCGCGACTACTACAAGGACGAGTTCATCGTGGTGGCGTCGGACGGGCTCTGGGACGTGTTCTCGAGCGACGAGGTGGTGACGTTTGTGCAGGACGTCATGAGCGGCGAGGTGGGCGGCCGCGAGTCGTGGCGCAGCGGCGCGCACTCGGACACGCGCGTGCCCATCTTCGAGTGGTCGCAGCAGTACAAGAGCGACCGGTCCATGATCAAGGCGGCGCGCGCGCGCAGGAAGCAGCAGATCGCCAACTACCTCGTGCAGGAGGCGCTCTTCCGCGGCACCTCGGACAACGTGTCGGTCGTCGTCGTGTGGCTGCGGTGAGCGCTTGGACTCTGGAGTACGTACGTATCGTATCCTGCGCAAGGCGTGTTGATGGAGTCTCTAATTGTTAAACTATACCCGATTTCATCTAAAAAACGAGCTTTTGGGGATGGATTTTCGTTTTTTTCTTTGTACAGTTGCGACAGTATAGAGATCGCAAGAGAAACTTGCGCTAAAATTGGATTTTGGGCAAATTTTGCTGACACGGCCGTTCTTATCAGTGCGGTTGGGGAAAGCCAGACTTCTGATCGACCTTCATTCGTGAAACGACCGGAACCTGTTCATTACAAATGCCAAGATGTCTACCGATGGACTATGCGAACGGGAGAGGGCTAGCAGCATTTTCAAGCGTATTTTTGTTGGGACTGGACACGTCAACGTGCCAAATGGAGTGGGAGGAACATCACTTTCGGGCTCAAAGAGCTGGTGCTTACGAGTACAGCCGCACGTAAACGCCATGCTTCCGCCATCTCTCACTTCCCTCTGGTGAATGAATTTCCACCATTGGCATTGTTCACCACCATGGAAATGCAGGCTGCCAATTTGTTTTGCTGGTGTTTCTTGGCATCAAATTTTCTGAATTCTCACGCTTTCTCACATGACCATCACTCATCTATATTTTCTGTCCAATCAGCGCGCGCGATCAACAGAATTTTCCTCGCCGTGCCTGGTGTCGGTATCACAACAAACCCAAGTGCTTGTACTTTTCCCATAGAAACAACAAGTCAATTCAAGACCTCTGCAGATGAGGTACTCCTGCCTCTCTGTCTCAAACCCACCTGAGTCGCGATGGACTCCAGCTGAACTTGCAGCTATATTATGTAACAAATATGGCCTACCTTAGACAAGGCATTTTGCAACCTACAATAAGGCATTTTTGTCTGTTTTGTACTTCAATGCCTCGAAAGCGTAGTCTCAAATGCAACTTATTTTCCCTTTCGCCCCGCCCCGCACTGCTTTCCCAGCTCATTCGCAATTCCGACCAGCAACCAACAAGGTCCCTTCCGCTCCAGCAGGCGGTCAGCCAATCTCCTTCAGTACCCCTGCCGCCACATTTATAAAACCAGCCAAGCCGCCACCTCCCCCCCCTCCCACACACACCACAATGAACCA
>JAADXZ010000900.1:0-11655 GCA_023338055.1 Phytopythium mirpurense
CAAGTCCTGGCGCAACGCGGTCCGACCGGCGGCTGGGGTGAGCGCGACAGCCAGTGGCGGGCTTACCAAGGCAGTGATCAAGGTCACTGGCAGTCCGATCGGCCTGAAGCGGGGGCTCAGCCGAGACAAGGACGGCTCGACTAAAGTGACGGCCATCTCGACGGCCGCGCCGTCTTCGACACCGTCGCAGGAGCGTTGAGAAGCCACGATTAGTGTCTGGCCAATCGGTTTCTCAGCGCCTCTCGAGGTGGTCGCACCTTGTTGTGCTCGATCGCTAATTCTTGACTCGAAGGGACGGACGCGTCGCCGTGGTTGACTGTGTGAAGGCCAAACACGATCCTCATGCATAGCCTCTAGTTCGTCGAAGTACGCCCACAAGAGACCACACGACTTACCTTCCCTCGACTGCAGGAGCAGAGGCTTGACTTGAGTGGCGGCTGGCGTCACGTACCCACGCAGGCCATCCATGCTGGACCGCGCCGGCGGCATCTCGTCCCTGGGCAGCACGTCTTGTGTCAGTCCATTGGCGGCGCACTGGGTCATGCGCACACACTCTTTCGGGTCTTGGCTTTCGTCAATATACGTGGTACTTGGGTTTATCTCTTGTAACGGCGACTTGTGGCGGCGGCTTCTTGTCTGCGTTCGAGGGCAGCGGCCGAAGCTCTTACAGCGCGGCCGTCGTCGCCGACGGGAGGGACCCGTCGAAGCTGCTGGACCGCGCCATCGGCGGGGACGCCGTGCCGTCGTACGTGAAGCCGGCGAACGTGTACGACAAGTTGCGGTGCGTGCTGCTCCGCGCGACGCTGCCCGCGCCCAGGACGTGAGTGCCAACCGAGTTCGTCTCGCTGATCGACATGGCGGTCGCGCCTCCATTCGCCGCCCTGCCCTCGCCAGCAGCTTCGTTCGCTTGTCGCTCGAGCTCTTGGGCGGGCACGCTCATGCCGGCGCTGTCGATCTGCGCGAGCGGCAGCTTGGTGAACTCCTCCTCGAAGTTGGCCGCGTCGATCGGGTCCGTGTACTGGCACGGCCGGTACAACGGCTCGACCTGCCGCTGGTACAGCAAGTTCCAGTCGATCTCGCCAAAGAACGGGTGGTACGTGATCTCCCGCGCGTCGATCGCGCCGAGGCGCTTGGCCGGGTCGCGCGTGAGCAGTCCCTGGATCAAGTCCATGGCCTCCGCGCTCAGTCCGTCCGGGAACTCGAGTTCCGCCTCGCGGAGCCGGTTGAACAGCTCCTGCCGGTCCTGCGTGTACCACGGCGGCCGCCCCGTCAGCATCTCGTAGACGACCATGCCGAGGTTCCACCAGTCGACGGCCGTTCCGTGTCCCGCGCGGTTGAGGATCTCGGGCGGCAGGTACTCGGGTGTCCCGCACATGGTGTTGGTGCCGTGGAGCTCGCTCGTGATGCCCTCCTTCGCGAGGCCAAAGTCCGCGAGCTTGACGTGGCCGTCGACGTCCAGCATGATGTTCTCCGGCTTGAGGTCGCGGTAGACGATGCCTTGCTCGTGCAGGTGGATGAGCGCCAGCACGATCTCGGCGGCGTAGAACTTGACCATGGGCTCGGGGAAGCATCCGCAGCGGCTGAGGTGGAAGAAGAGGTCGCCGCCGGGGCAGTAGTCGAGCACAAAGTACAGCTTGTCCTTGGTCTGGAACGCGTAGTGCAGACACACCACGAACGGGTGCGAGATGGACGCCAGGACGCGCCGCTCCGTGCGCGTGTGCTCGACCTGCTGCTTCTTGACAATCGTCGGCTTGCTCAGGATCTTGACCGCGAACAGCTGCGCCGTGTGCTTCTTGCGCACGAGGAGCACCTTGCCGAACGACCCCTTGCCGATCATGCGCAGCACGTCAAACTGCTTCAGCGAGACCTTGCCGCCTAGGCGGCCGCCGCGGCTCGAGCCCACGGCGCTCTCCCCGTCCTCCTCGTCGTCCACGTCCTGCAAGATGACGCTCCGCCGCTGCGAGCCTGGGCCGAACGTGGACGCGTCCCGGCCGTCCGTGTCGACGGCCGACGTGCCCATCATGTCGCTCCGGTCCAAGCTCGAGCTCAGCAGGTCGATCTGGCGCTGTGTCGTCGGGGTCGGCCCCGCCCCGCCCTCGTGGTCCTCTGCCGGCAGCATCGACTTGTTCTCCGAGATACTGTACAGCGTCGGCCGCCCGCCCGCGCTCGCGGTCGCCGAGAGCGACGACGCGACGCTCATGTCGACGTTGACGAAGGCCGGTGGCTCGTTCGCCTTGTGTGTCAAAAAGTGGCGGATCACGCGGCAGCTCGCGTGCGCGCCTCGGGCGCCGCAGCAGTCGGCGAAGCGGTCCGTGTCGAGCTTGCAGTTCTCGAGGCTGATGAGCATGAGCACTTCGCGCAGCCACCGGTCGAGCTCGAGCTGCCGCTTGCGCAGGAAGTTGGGGTCCAGCGAGCGCATCAGCGTCCGCGTCGGCACCGTCGGGACGCGCATGGACTGCGCAGCAAGAGTCACATAGCGGTGGCCGCGTTAGCTCCGCCATCCAAAAGGCTCGAGGAGCCTCGCAAGTACTGTTAAAGTCGCAGCGCGCGCGCACCTCGTTCTTGAGCTGGTGCGCGAGCTGCTTGAAGTCGTGGAAGCGCCGGTAGATGGTCCACTGCTTCTCGCTCACGATGCACTCGATCTCGAGGCGGAAGACCGCGTAGAGCTTGTGCGACAGGGCGTCGCGCGCGAACGAGAAGCCCTTGATGCGGTTTAGGCGGCCGGCCGCGCCCGCCGGCAGGTAGGACGACGAGGCGCTGCTGATGCGCGCCTCGGAGCGCTCAAAGTTCTCGGCCCAGAGTTTCTCAAAGTACTCGCGCTCGCTCGCGGGCTGCGTCGGGCGCTCGTTCTTGGGCAGGCTGCCCGTGCTGCCGCCCGTGTCGAACGCCTCGTCCCTCTGCTGCTGCTCCGCGGGCGCCGCTGGCAAGCGGAACGCGTCGTCCACCGACAGCATGGACGCTACCGAGTCCACCGACATGGAGGGGCCCGGGCGCGCGGCCGGCGGCGGCGGCAGCGACGCGTACAGGGCGCTGCCAAAGTGGTCGTCGTCCGGCGTGTTGAGGATGTGGTACGGGTCGTGCATCGGCGGGACGGGCGGGGCGGCCGAGCCGTCGTAGAGCGCCACGCGCGAGCGTCCACTGTACGAGCCGCCCATTGCAATCGACAGAGTAAGAGAGAGGGAGAGAAAGTCGCCAGGCGACGCGTTAGGCTCGTCGTACAGGGTCCTTCATCATCAGTAGCAGCAAAAGCAGCAGGCAGTGGCAGACAGCAGCAGGCAAGTTAGGAGGTGCACGCACTTGGAGAAGCCGTTCTGCACCTTCCCGAGCGGCACCTGCGCGTGCGCGGGGAAGTCCCGCGAGGGCTTGCGCTTCTTGTCGTCGCCCCTGCGTCACAAGCCTCCTATTCCGTCACTCCCCCTGCGGTGGACGCGGCGTCACGCACGCGGCCGCAGCGACACGTACAGCATGGCGGCGAGCGAAGGGCGCGTGGGGGCGCGCGGGCACAGCGACGCACTAGGCAGCAGGCAGGCGCTGGCTGCGCCGTGGTCGGCAGCGAGCGGAGGGCGTCACGGGCCGGGGCGATCTCTCTCTCTCTCTCTCCCTATGTTCGAGGAGGAACTCACTCACTTGCCGCCAAATTGGCTGTTTTGCGCACACTGTCGAAAAACAATGAAAGGTGGTATCATCATGATTCGCAGGGTATTTAATGATAGATGATTTTGATTGGGAATGGAAGTCATACGAGTGCCGGATGCCAAATTGGAGTGCGATTATAAATTATTATAGGTTTGTGGGCGACTTTTTCGCTTGATAATAGTTTATACAGTAGGGGCCGTCGTTAGGGTTGCGTCTCTTGCTGCTTTCCAATCGACTGCACCGTAAAGTACCGGTAATAACATGTTGTAAGGCGCGTTGCTCCGGCCTCCGTTGCGAGCGTTGGGAGTCAAGAGCGCAGCCCAAGCAAGCGACCGCAGCCGCGGAGGCTCAGCGCGACGATGGCGGTCCCCACAAAGCTGCGGATCCGAAGCTTTGTGAATCTTCGCAAAGCCGCAAAAAGCGCATTATGAGCGCTGGATATTTGGCCAGCGTGATGGCGTCATCGTCCGACTCGCCAAGCGCGTTCGCAGAACGATGCCTGGGAGCCAGAAAACAGCCGCTCGGGCGCACCGCAGTGCAAGTTGCAGTGCAACTTGTTCCATGCACATGTTGCAGTAACCAATGTGTACACTGTGCTGCACACTAATATTGGACTGTACAATGTAGTATGCATACGGCCGCTTCAACGCGTTGCAAGTGTGACGTTAAGCTTACCTCACCTTTGGCCTTGCCACATCAACGGGTCAATGTAAACAGAATCGAGAACAAGCCACGTTCAAGGCTCAAGCGTTTGTTCTTCATACAGTAGTGCTTACCTTCCTACAGCTGCGCCTCGTACTCCTAGGCGCATTTGAAGCTTTTCATCCAAGAGAGAAAGAGTAGGAGGACGCCTACAGCACGAAAAGAGCCCAACCAGGACGAGCGGAGGCTGCTGTTCGCGTGGCGGTGCTTCTTGTCGACGGGCTTGAGGATCTGGAACGAGCACAGAAGCTTCTTGTCGACCGCCATCATGGCGTCGGCGTTGTCAAGCTCGTCGCAGTAGTTGGACGCCAAGAAGAGCGTCACGAGCTGGCGGATGGCGAAGGACTCGAAGCCGTCCTCGACGACCTGGTGAGCGCTGCAGGCGAGCACCCCACCCCACGAAGCCGTGCTCCGGATCCACCCACAGCCGCTCCGACATGAGCACCGAGTCGGGCACGTCGCTCGGTTGCTGCAGGCGCCGGACCTGCTCCATGCTGCGCAGCTCGGGCGACAGGCCGCCGTGCATGCACAGGATGCGCGCGTCCACGACCGCGGCCACCGGCAGGCAGTCGAAGCAGTCCGTGAACGTCTCCCACAGCTTGGTCGAGTAGCGCCGCTTGCCTGCCGCCCACGTCAATGCACGCATTGAGTTAGTTAGTCAGGTTGAAGTGCGAGCAGGAGTGAAGGTCATCTTCAAGTTGACTTCAACAATGGTTGAGAGTATAGATTTTGACGCACACTCATCGTAGAAGCCGTAGACGCGGTTGATGGACGCGCTCTCGTGGTTGCCACGTAGAAGGAAAAGGTTCTCCGGGTACGTGACGTGAGCTTGTACGCGAGTAGCAGGCAGATAGATGGTCTCCAGGCTCTGCTTGCCGCGGTTGACGTAGTCGCTGTATTGCACGAGCCCGGGCAGCATCAGCGTCTGGTGTGAGACTGCCAGGCGTCGAGCGCTTGGCGTGTTATTCTAGCAGAGACGCACTCGAGGAAGAGGTAATTGGCGTCCGGTGGGAAGCCTCCGAACTCGAACAGACGCAGCAGGGCGTAGTACTGCCCGTGGAGGTCTCCAGCTCGGCAGCTGGGTGTAATCACTCGCAGTCAGGCGCAGATCGTTCGTCACTGGGACAGCCTATTAAAGTGGCTACGTCCGCTTTGGCACGCCCCATACAATGTACGTTGCTATTGTGGACAGTGCATCTAGGGTGTTTGCGCCACAGCATCTGAGGGGGATCCAAGACTCGCGCTGACGCCTCACGTGGAATGCGCTCTTGCTTGCGCTAAAGGCGCCTCCACGTGCGAGTTGGTCCCTACACGGCTCACTACGTGTACGGCTCACTGTGCGCGGGGTTCGCGTCTGACTTGCTAGCTCATGCGAGTAGTACAGTACGCAGTGGCCAAAGCTGGTTGGTGGCACTCCGCTACGAATGACGCTAGGCCTGCCGAACGGGATCGATGGCCACTACGATGTAAGGTAGGCAGCGCTAGCGACTGCTCACTCCATCGCCTGTAGCAAAGCTGGCTGCGAGAGGAGCACGTCCCTGCCGCGCTGGCACAACCCGCGGATCTCGTTCTTTGAGAGCTGCACCTGCTTGCCCGGGCGTGCGCCGCGGACGCTCAGCTGCTTCTCAATGACCACGTCGACAGAGAACGCCTGCGCCATTCTCAACGTGAACTACAGTATTCTCTTCTTGTTGCTTGAGTCTGCCGAGGAAGAATCGAGAGTGAGGGAAACAAAGTGAGGCGGGCAGCCCGCGGGAAAACAAACCAGTGGTTTGAAACTTGGTTTAATTAAAAAGGTTTATTTCAGCCCTCCTCTTGAAGCTGTGAACAAGAATGGAGCGCTTCCTGCGGGCCACAAACACATTCAACGATCACTGTCGACATACAAACCACAAAAGCGTGCTGGAAACTTATCCAAGACAACATCAACCAGTGTCAGTGGTGACGTCCTCGCACGACTTGGATAGAGTCGGGGCGATCTGTAAAGTATACACACTCACGTACGGATCGTTCACTCGTCGCACCTTCGCCCTCTATCCGAATCACAGCCCATGTGTCAGTATAGTGTATACTGCACCTCCCGTCGTGTGCGCGTCTTTTCTCTCATGTCGCCTCGCCGCCGGCCAGTGGGAGTGAGTGAGCGCGGGCGATCGATCGCCACGCCGACAAGACCACTCCGCTCTTATCCCGACGCGCTGTACAGCCATACAGATCCTCTCCACATCACACGGGGGTACAGTACTCACTCCTTCGTCCGAACGCTTGCGCTACTACCTACTTGGAGCTGTATCCGCTACGACTTCCGGCTCGCGCCCCACCGCCGCCGCTCCCTCCTCGACTGCAGCTGCTCCTACCGGCGGCAGGCGGCCATGTCGCTCCCGGGGCAGCTCCTGGACGCCATGAAGAGCGCCTCGACGCCCGCGGGCGGTAGCCACAGCCTCTTCTCGGGCGTGTCGCTGCGCCACCGCGGCCGCGCCAAAAAGTCCGTCGGCGCGGACACGCGGGCGCCTCCCGAGCCCGCGCCGGGGCAAGAGCCGCCGCCCGAGCCGCGGCCCAGGCGCGCGTCCAAGGCGCCCGAGCCGCTGCCGCTGCGTCCGCCGACCCCTCCGCTCGCCCACGCGCACTCCATGCCGGCGCCCGACTCGCCAGGGACTCGAGGCGACACGCCGCTGGACACGGTGTCCAAGGTGAGCGAGCGCCCTCTACCGCGCATGTTACATGCGACAGGGCTGACGCAGCCTCCATCTCATCCTCGCCCTGTTGTTGGTTGCCCAATGGCCCGTGGCAGAACGCGCCGCCGCACATCGCCGTCCGGTACGGGGACGCCATCCGGCTGTACGCGAGGAGCAAGTACGTCGCCGCCGCGGACGCCGGCGGGTACGTGGGCTCCTTCGAGCTCGAGAAGCGCTTCCTGGCGTCCAAGAACCCGGGCAAGCAGGTGGAGCTCGTGTGCGTGCCGCCCGTGCTCGAGGCGGGCGCCGCCGGCTTCCGCGCGAGCAGCTACACCATCCTGTCGAACGCGGGCCTGGGAGTCGGCACGCCCGTGAGCTACGGAGACGTCGTGGTGCTCGTGGACGAGCGCGGGCGCGTGTGGAACAACAAGATGGGCGTCGGGCCGAGCACCAAGCACGGGTACCTGAGTCCGCGCGAGCCCAACACGCCGGGGGAGATGCACGTGTCGCTCTTCCAGCTGCCGGGCGACGACGACGACGACAGCCGCAGCTCCGAGTCGTCCGACGAGGAGGACAACTTTGTCTTCTTCTCCAGCCTCGCCAAGACCACGCGCACGGTGGCGGAGACCACGTTCGGCAAGCCGACGCAGGCCGAGGTGACGCTCGCGACCGCCGCGCTGCGCACCGTCGGCAAGGTCGTCTACTACGGCGACCGCAACGTCGTCATCGACGTGGCCGACTCGAACCGCGTGCGCTCCAAGTTCAACCGCGTCATCACGCACTACTCCAAGGGCGAGCAGCACGTGGTGCAGGGCGGCTTTTTGCGCTGCGACGGCCGCGGCAAGCCCATCCTCTTCGAGCTGCACGGCGCGGACCTGCCGACCGTCACCTCGATCGACATGAGCGCGCGCTCGGGCTTCCGGCTCAACGCGCCGACGGTCGTGGCCACCGCCGCGCCCGCGCTCATCCCTGGGGTCCCTCTCGAGGTCGACCGCGGCAGCGGCCTCCAGTCGACGCGGCAGGCCATCAAGTCCATGATGCTGCCCTCCAAGAGCCACAATGACGCCCCCACGGCCACGATCGCCGTCGGCCAACCCGTGCTCTTCACTGGCGTCCAGCAGTCCATGGTCATCACGGTGCGCTTCTCGGACGGCGGCTGCGTGATCGTCCCGTGCAACCGCCTGAGGAAGAACGAGGGCACGCCGTTCTCGCGAGCCGTCCTGAGCTGCATCCGGCCGCTGCGGGTCACGCTGCGAGCCTCCCGCCCCTCGCGCGGAGCCATCCCTCGCTCGGTGGACCTGCGCGGGACCTTGCGCGGCACGTACCGGCAGATCGCCAAGCTCTCGTGCGTCGTCATCGTGGCGTACGTGTGCGCGGCGTACGCCTGCAGTCACGTCCTCGGGTCGGTGGTCATGCTGCCGGCGCTCTACGTCGGGCTGATCGCCGGCGCCATCGTCTTCGTCGTCGAGGCCTTCTTCCCCGGCAAGATCGTCGCCGTGCGCCAAGTCCAGCCGTCCGACGGGGCGCTCGACGCGAGCGACAGCGCGGCAACAGGCAGCGACGACGACGAAGCGATGGGCGACTGGCAAATGACCGTGCTCTCGATCGAAGCGTCCGAGAGCGAGCGCTGCGCCGCCCCCGACGCCGCGAGCGACGCGCCAGCGGTCGGCAGTGGCTCGCGGCGCTCGCTCCGGGTCCCCAAGAGCTTCCTGATGGCGGAGGGTGGCGACGTGGCCAAGGCCACGGCTCGGTATGAGCTCACGCTCGCGTGGCGGCGCGAGGTGCAGGCGGACGCGTCGCTCAGCACGCCGCAGAGGTTCTACGACGTGATCAAAGCGTACGTCGTCGAGTGTGATTGGTATAGGTGCCTGTGTGGGTGTCCCATCGTTTGCCACTAACTCGTGGGCTTGTGGCCGGTGCTCATCTCTAGCAACTACACCCAGTACCTGCACAAGCACGACAAGTTGGGCCACCCCGTGTACTACGAGAAGATCGGCAAGATCAACATGAAGGCGCTGCAAAAGTCAGGTAAGCTTCCATCACGACGCGCTCTACCGTATATCTACCGACTGGCGGCAGGCCTCCCGTGCTCACCCACGCGTCGTATCCTTATCGAACTCGTGTCCGTCCGTCTGTCCAGGCGTCACCTCGGACGACCTCTTCCGGCACTACCTGTTCGCCATGGAGTTCACGGTCAAGTACGCGGCGTACGAGTGCTGCCAGTGCACCGCGTGCGCCGCCAGCGACACGCAAAAGATGTGCATCGTGCTCGACACGCGCGGCATGGGCATGCGCGACATGGGCGGCGAGTCGTTCGAGTTCATCCGCCGCTGCACGGGCGTCATGCAGCGACACTACCCGCAGCGGTCGTTCAAGATCTTCTTCGTCAACGTGCCGTCCTGGTTCGGCATGGCCTGGAAGGGCGTCAAGCCGCTGCTGAACGAGGCCACGCGCGCCAAGACGAGCATCGTGACCGAGAGCGACACGCCCGCGGCGCTTCTCGAGTGCATCGACGCCGACGACCTGCCCGTCGAGTACGGCGGCCGATGCGCGTGCCCCGGCGGCTGCGAGCACGGCTCCACGTACCAGAAGCTGCAGAGGATGCTCGTGGAGAGCGTCAAGGACGACGGCGCGGCACCCTTTGAGCCGAGCGAGCTCATGGACGCGATCGCCGCCGAGCGCGCGCAGAGCCGCGGCCACGAGCCCGCGCCACGCAAGCGCGTCGACGCCACGTCCGTCTGGCCGTCGACGCCTCCCGCCCCGAGCGCCCCCATGCGTCTCAAGCGCTTCAACTCGAGCCCCGCGCCGGCGAGCGTGGAGACGTCGCTCGACAGCCGGGCGGCGGCGCCTCCGGCCGAGACGGAGCGCGAGCTCGACATGCTGGACGGCGAGGCCTGCGGCGCGCTCCCCCGGCCCCTCCCGGCCGGGCTGTTCCGCGCCGAGGTGCTGCTCGCGGGCTACCTGCTCAAGCGCTCGGTGCGGCACAAGCAGTTCAACCCGATCTGGCACCGGCAGCTGTTCATCCTGCACCCGGACGCGCTGCGCTTTGCCAAGACACTCGACTCGGAGATCTTCCAGATCGTGTCGCTCACGAGCGACACGCTCGTGCGCCGCTCGCTCAAGCAGAACAGCAGCAGCCACAGCTTCGAGGTCGTCACGCCGCCCATGGCGGCCAATGGCCACTCGCTGCGGCTCTACGCGCCCACGCCGCAGGCCTCGGCCGCCTGGGTCGACGCGCTGCTCGAGGCCATCGAGCGCCTCGGCGGACCCTCCTCGACCTCCTCGTCCACCGCCTCCGCGTCGGCGACCGCCGCGACGACCGCCGCGACCACCGCGGGCGCGGCAGCCGCCGTCGCGGCCCTCGCTGCCGCCGCGGGGGTCGCCTCGAGCGCGCACTCGGCGGCATCCGAGCGCTCGCGCAGCCAGTCGCCCGAGCACTCGGCCCACAGCCACGACCCGAGCCCGCCGCGGTCCAGTGAATGAGCGTTTCGTTCTCCCGCCGCGCGGCCTATTAATACGCTACCGCTGGAGAAGGGAAGCGTAGGGCGAATGCGCCAACCGACCGACCGACCACTCGCGAGGGAGTCTCCAGCCCACAGTAGCCGACCAGCAGACAAGCACGAGGGTCGACAGTAGCGGACTCCCGACCGAGTCGGCGCCATGCACGAGCTGGAGGCCTCGCTGAGCGCCCCGCCGACCGCCGACAAGCCCAGCCGCCGGACCAAGCCGCGCTCCTTCTGGCAGGCCTTCCCCGAGGTAAGCAGCCAGCGCTTGACCACGGGAGGCGGTCCATGCACACGGTGGCGTCGTGTCGCTCACGCCAAGCTGTCCGTCCCGTCGACTGCTGGTCGACAGAAGCAGGAGCTCAACCAGTACTGGTACTCGGCGGCGACGGTCGAGGCGCTGGCGCGGGAGGTGGCGGCCGAGACCTGCGCCGGCGCCCGCGTTGCCTTCCTGTCCACGCCGAGCGTCTACTTCGCCTTCCAGGCGCTGGACGCGGCCGCCACGCGCCACTGCGTGCTCTTGGACGTACGTGCGTGCGCTCTCCGTGCCTCCTACTGCCAGACGCTCCGCCCGTGGTGTCCACTGGTGTCCACTGGTGTCCACCATACAACGTCCACCTGACCTCCCGCTCTCCGTCTCCTCCCTCCAGCTGGACGACAAGTTCCGGTCCGAGGGCGAGCGGTTCGTCGCGTTCGACTTCCGCGAGCCGAGCGGCCTCCCGAGCGCGCTGCGCCACTCGTTCGACCTGCTCGTGATCGACCCGCCCTTCGTCTCGCGCGACGTGTGGCAGCTGTACGCGCAGGCCGCGCGGCTGCTCGCGCGCGCCGACCCGGCGGCCGCAAACGGCGGCGCCAAGGTGCTGCTCACCACCATCGGTACGTGCTTTGGGGCGTCCACCCGCACTTGCAGCTCTCTAGTTCGCTGACTATGGCGCGGATGGGTGGGTTATAGAGGAGAACGCGGCGCTCGTGCGCGAGCTGCTCGCGTGCCGGCCGCAGCGCTTCCGGCCGAGCATCCCGCACCTCGTGTACCAGTACGCGCTCTTCGCCAACTACGCGTCTCCGCGGCTGAGCGCGCGCAACCCCGAGCTGCCGGACGACGAGGACTGAGGGAGCCACCCGACGCTCTATAGTACTACTCA
>JAADXZ010000901.1:0-11647 GCA_023338055.1 Phytopythium mirpurense
CCATTTTGCAAAGAAACTAACAATTGGTATTTTATACTAGGGCCTATAGTGAGGCCAAGTATATTAGACTGTTAGCTTTCTAATACACCGTGAACGGTGTGCACGCTTCCTCGTGCATAGTGCTGTGTGACCCCGTCACATTTTATCTAGTAACATTGAACTGTTATGTAGCGCTATATATTATGTCTAGTCGAAAGCAATTGGCAAAGCGGTCGTTGTTAAACTGGCATGGAGCTGACAACTCTTACCGATGAATCCTCAGTTTAGTAGCAAGAGTACGGCAATTACCGTGCACATATTATACATGCATTGATTTTGTATCGTAGTACTGCTGGTTGAAACAGTCAAACTACAACCAACGGTCATATTCATACTTTCTATAGTACCATGGGGTAGTTGGCGCTCTGCGATCGTGTCTCCAGCAGCTGCACCCCCTCGATTCCTGACGACGTGGCGGATGCTACAGTATCGTTTTGTCTGGCGCTGTCTGCCTGAAAACCCTTCATCAACAACACCCTGGCCGCATGAAACACGTGCACGATCTCGATCAGGAGAACAGGTTACCTTGAGTAGCGACTGTGGTCGCGGCAAGGCGGCTCGATGACTGTTTCGTGCCTCTGGTATCAGATCTGCGTCTGTTCAGGCAGGGTAGGGAATGGGTCTCAACATTTAGCCTACCTCGAGTCATATCAATCCGACCGGTGCGCCAATGGTGATCGTCAAATCTGATCCACAAATCGATACTCCGAGTAATATTTTATCAAATTGCTACAGGTTTACATGAATATACGGGCCGCCGAGAAGCGAAAAAGAAGCGTCGAGGACCCCCTGCACTCTTTCCCCAAGTAATCGCTTGCGCTTGTCGATGTCATGAAAATCTGATAATCTCGGGGATGCCGTGGGAAACCTCAGACTTGAACTTGTGACATGAAAAGAATCAAGTGAGCATCAGCACCTTTTATATTTTAATATGCTACAATAAGCAATGCTTTCAAATATAGCAGTCTATATCAATTTCAGGATATCAAAGTCTTACAATTTGATTATGTTCAAGGAAGGGACACAGATGTACTGTATTAAATATACGTCCCGTTTTACACGTCCAGTTTATGTAACAAAGTTCAGAATCAACATCACATACTGATTTTGAAAATCGTCATTATAATATAAATACAAGCTACTGATTTTAATTATCACTTAATTCAATATATAAAGCAAGTGTTAATTTCTTCTCTTCCATACAAGTTTGTGCTGTTATGGGGCTGTTTCCATTCGAGAATTATTCGAGAACAGTACATTGCCCTCGCAAGATGGGAAGAAACGCGTCAAGAATTTTTTTTTAATATGTCTATAAAGTTTTACGATTCCGCTGTCTCACCAGCAGCAGCTCATTCCCCCCCAAGACTACGTACAGTACTCTGCAATCCGCATGCGGGGGACGACGCTGTGGGTCGCGATCGCGCTGTCCGCGCCGGCCGCAGCGCGCGCCTCGAGCTGCTTCTCGTCCGCGCAGCTCGTCCGCGCGGACGCGGAGGCCTCCGCGTGCGCCGCCTGCGCTGTCTGCGCCGTGTCCTCCGTCCCCAACTGCGACCTCCTGCTCCACTGCCGCCTCCCGCCCGCCACCGCGTCCGCCATCGCGTCCGCAACCTCGTCCGCAACCTCGTCCGCGAGCTTCTCTGGGGACGACTGGGCCGACTTGGCCCGCGGACAGGACGCCACCGCCGTCCGCAACTTTTGGGCCGCCGTTACGTCCGCTGCGGACCAAATGTGCGTAAACTACAGTACGTGGGGGATGCGGACCGACTAGTCAACTGACTGGACACTACTTGACGCGACTGTAGAGTGCTCACGGGCGGGGATCTGCATGCGAACGGCCTCCCCAACGCGACGCTCCCGGCCGCAGCCGTGCCGCCCGCGTCCGCAACCGCCGGCCTCCAGACCCTGTAGGTCATTGGTCCCATCCATCCCTGCGGATCCCCACTTTTGCGGACCCCGTCGGCCGTCTGCTGTCCGCCGTCCTCGAGGACTAACTCGACGTTTTCGACACTGTATGCATGCCAGCGCCGTCCGGAACGTGTCGATCGCAAGCGCCGCGCGGCTCCCCGCTCTCCCCAATCTTCAGTCCCTGTACGTTACGTCGACTCGTCCCCTCCACCCTATCCAATCCCGATACACGCAGTATTTAAGATATATTCCGTCGAATTGTCCGCAGGACGCTCTCGGGCTGCGCGCTCACGGGCCTGTCCCCTCTCCTGCCGTCCCCAGAGCTCGTCCCCAACCTGCGGGCCCTCAACCTGGCCACCAACGCGCTCTCGGCCATCCCGGACGCCGTCTACGCGCTTCGAGACCTGCGGACGCTGCGGCTGGAAGGCAACCCCATCCTCCGGACGGCCCTCACCGTGTCCCAGTACGAGTTCTTATCGGCGCTCGAGCAGCTCTCGGCGGACGCGGACGCCTTCCAAAGCGACGCGTGCGGGGGCCAACGCGCCGTCGTCTACTTCGCGTCCAACCCTCTGCTGTCCGTCTGCGACCCGTCCACAAACCCGTCCGCAGCGTCCGACCCGTCCGCATCCGCATCGTCGTCCTCGTCCCCATCCACCTCCTCGTCCGCATCCTCGTCCGACTCCCAGCGGCCGGCAATCATCGCGGGGTCTGTCGGCATCAGCAGCGGACTGTTAGTGGCGCTCGTGGCCAAGTTGCTGGCCGACCGACGGCGAAAAAGGCTCAAGGAGGACGAGCAGCAGGCGCGGACGCGCTCGGGCACCACCAGCAGCCTCGGACTCATGTCCCCTCCGCGGTCCCCCGCCCGCAATGGGTCTGTCCCCAATTGTGCGGACGGCGAGTGGTACCACGAGCTGCGTGGGGACCCATCCGACGGCGCTCTCCCGGGGGTCCGCACGTTGCTGGCGCGCTGCGGACTCGCCGCCTGGCACCGGGACCCGGCCTTCGTGGCGCTGGAACAGCCACTGGGCGAGTTTCTAGCTGCCCAGCGCGACTTTGAGGACTCGCGGACCAGCACGACGATCGTGAGCTCGTCCGGGCTGCGGACGCGTTGGGTGGCCCGCGTTGCGGACGAGCGCGTGGCCGCACGGGCCGTGGAGCTGACTGGGGACGAGTGGACGGACATGGGGCGCCTGAGGGAGTTCGTGCAGATGGCCGCACTGACCCACCCGAACGTACTCCAGCTGAGAGGCGTGTCTTATTCGTCCTCACTCGGGCTGCTCGTGCTGGTCGAGCTCATGGACCGAGGGGACCTGCGCGCGTACTTGCGGACGAGCCGGCCCCATGCGGACGTGTTTGCGGATGGGTTTGCGGATGGACGTGAGGATGGAAGGGATGTGGATGCGGATGAGGACGAGGACGAGGACGAGGACGAGGACGCGCGGCCGACGGCCTGGTGGGGCTCGCGGCGGCTCGAGATTGCGCTCGACGTGGCCCGCGCACTCGAGTACCTTCACTCTCGCGGCGTCGCCCACGGGGGGCTCACGTCACGCGTCGTGCTGCTCGACCACGAGTTTGCGGCCAAGCTGGGGGGCCTCGGCCGCTCCCGTCCCCTTGCGGACGAGGCTGCGGACGAGGTTGCGGATGCGGACGAGGATGCGGACGGCTTCTTATACCAAGCGCCCGAAGTGCTGGTGGGCGGGCCGGCCGCTGTATCCGCGGCTGGGGACGTGTACGCGTTCGGTGCCCTCCTGCTCGAGTTGGACAGGGGCCGTCCCCCGTTCCGGGCCGCGGCCCAGCGGCGGCAGTGGAGCGACCAAGAACTGCGGACGCGACTTGCGGACGTGGCGGCGGACGGGACGGCGGCCGCGCTCATGGACGCGTCCCCCGCGTGCCCCGCGGCCCTGCGGATCCTGGCGGCCGCGTGTCTGTCCCGGGACCCGGGCGAGCGCCCGTCGTCCGCAGCCTTAGTCGCCGTCCTCAAGAGCGTGCTGGCCGCGGCCACTGAGCCCGAGGAGCGGACGGAGGCCGCAAACAAGAAGCGACGCAAGCGGACGGGTGGCTCCAGGATCTAATCCCGACCCTACCACCATCACAACTAGTATTTATCAGCCGCAACAACAACGACAATTCCAACATGAATGCCCTTGGGTTCCATTCCGTTCCCTACAGTAGGGCTCCCCCTACGCACTCCATGCAATAGTCCACGGCCCGTCCGGTCCTCAATCCGCAGTCCGTCCGCAACACGTCCGTCCCCACCGTCCGGTCCTCAACCCGTCCTCAATCTGTCCTCAACCCGTCCACAGTGTCCACCCGTCCGCAACGTCCTCACGGGGCCTTGACGGCCACTTTGGGGGTCCCCGCCACCACCGGCACGGCCGCCTTGGGCTCCGGTCCGCACTCCTTGGCCACCTGTCGGATCAGATCCTCTGCCTTGGGGGCGGGCGGGACGCTCTCCATGGCCTTCTCGACCCCCGAACGGTACGCTTTGTCCACCTTGCCGATCGCGGCCAGGTACGCGTCCCGCACCGCCTTCGAGCAGAAGCGCAGACACATGGCCGTGTTCCGGAACAAGTGGTCGCGTCCCTTCTCGTCCAGCGCGGCCCGCAGGAACTGCCGCGTCTGGTCCAGCTCCGAGTCCTGCCCCTCGTGGACACTCGACGGGCCCCGCTTGATGCTCGATCCGTCCGGGAGGAGCTCCGGCTGGTAGTCCGAGCGCTCGGGCATCACCTTCTGTCGGAATTGCGCCAGTCGCGCCGCCACCGGAGAGAGCCCCTCGCCGTTCTTGTCCGCGCGAGTGACCCCGTCCCGGGACTGCGGACTGAAATAACGGGCCATAAAGGGGCAGTTGACCGGGATCTGGTGGTGGTTGACCCCCAGGCGGTGGTACTGCGCGTCTCGGTAGAAAAACATGCGCCACTGGAGCAGCAGGTCCGGGCTCGGCTCGACCCCTGGCACCAGGTTCCCGGGCGCGAACGCCGCCTGCTCCACGTCCCGGTGGTAGTTCTCCGGGTTGCGGTCGAGCACGAGCTTGCCGACCGGCTGGAGCGGGTACTCGGCATGCGGCCAGATCTTGGTCACGTCGAAAGGGTCAAACGTCGACCTCTTGGCTTGTTCGGGAGTCATAATCTGCACACAAAGGGTCCATTCGGCCGTCCCGCCGCTGGCGAGGCGCTCAAAGAGCTCGCGCTTGGCAAAGTCGGGGTCGAGTCCGCTCATGCGCTGCGCCTGGTCGAACGTCAGGTCGCGCTCGCCGTCCTTGGGCGTCCAGTGGTACTTGACAAAGACGTCTTGACCCTTTGCGTTGACCCACTTGAACGTGTGGCAGCCAAAGCCCCGCATGTGGATCCACCCCGCGGGCGTGGCCGAGTCCGAGAAGAACATGGCGCCGGCGTGCAGCGACTCGGGGTTGGCCGCCAGGTACTCAAAGGTCGCTTCGTAGTCGAGCAGGAAGCTCTGCGCGTCCCGCTGCTGCGAACGGATCACGTCCGGGCCCTTGAGCGGGTCGCGCACGAAGAAGACGGGCCAGTTGAGCCCCACGAGGTCGTAGTTGCCCTCCTCCGTGTAGAACTTGACGGCGAAGCCCCGCGGGTTGCGGCCCGAGTCGGGGAACTCGCGGCCGAACGTGACAGTCGAGAAGCGCGCGAACGCGGGCGTCGTGCGGCCCACGCGGGCCAGGAACGCCGCCTTGGTCAGGTGCGACACGTCGTGCGTCACCTCGAAGCGGCCAAAGGCGCCCGAGCCCGCCGGGTGCACCATGCGCTCGAGCGTCTTGGCGCGGTTGAACGTCTGCTGCTTCTCGAACAGGAACGCGTCCGACGACACCACGCGCCCGGCGACCCCCAGCGCGTGCTCCACCGACGGCAGCGGGTGCCCGAAGGCCGAGGTGGCGACGGACGTCGAGTCCTGGGAGGACGGTGGCTTGGCGCCCGTCAAGCGGGAGGCGATCGACGCTGGGCTCTCCATGGAGGTCGTGGCGTTGGCGTTGGCGTCGGCGTTGGCGTTGGCGTTGGCGTTGGCTTGGTAGCGGCAGTGAAAGTCCAAGAGTGAGGAAGAGAGGGAGGGGAGGGTGCTGGAGCCTGTTGGAGGGCGTAGTATTGAACGTGGTGTGGTGGTGTCCCAGCGCATGCAAGAGGGGTCTGGGACGAGTGCATGCGCCGAGTGCATACAAGCGCCGAGTGTTGGCGCCAACTGCCACTTGAAGTGCGTCTCTTACAGAGAATCTCTGTTTAAAGTAGGTTCTGCTCTAATAAATCGGCGACGAGTTTGTGGGATGCATAAATACAAACCTCAAGTCAAATAGATTACAATCAACACTTCTTACAGAGATACGCATTCAATAGTCTGCGAACTTATTGTTGAATGCGAACTTTACCATCACAACTGCCACCTTGGCTTCGGTATCGCATCCAACGCTGGACGACCTCCCTGAATCACACACATGGGCGACTCGCAGAACTGGTCGTCGTTCGACGAGCCGGCGGCGCCGCGCAAGCCGCGGGCGGCGGCCAAGGCGCCACTCACGCCTGCGGACACGGACGGCGCGTCTGATGCCGCGAGCGCGGGTGCCAGCGCGCTGCTGAGCCCCGCGAACGTGCGCTTGATGCAGCAGCGGCTCATGTTTGGCGCCATCGTCGGCTTCTGCACGGGCGCCACCTTTGGGACGAGTACGTGCTTATGATAATAGGGCGACGGCTTTGGGACCCCTTGCCTACTGGCGGCGGCCTAACAGCCCACTGCTGCACCAGTCGACGTGGTCAAGGCGTACTACAAGCGGCACGGCCGCGTGGCGCTCTCGGGGCTCAGCGAGTTCGCCCGCGGGGCCGCCGTCTCGGGCGGATCGTTTGCAGGGTACTCTACCGTGCCCACGCCTTTTACATGCCTGCGATAGCCACATTTGTCCTAATTAGAGCCGTGCTTGTCGCGTTTCGGGATGCCTCGCCTGCCGACGACGACCAGCTTCTTCTGCGCGTACCAGGGCGTCCGGACGCTGCTGGAGACGCAGCGAGGGGTCGACGACATGGTCAACGTGGGCGCGGCGACTGTCGCGGCCGCCGCGCCCTTCGTGCGCTCGCCCGTCATGCGCCAGAACGTGCCGTACGCGCTCATGCTCATCGCGCTCGACCACTTCCACGAGGAGATCAACGAGATCCGTAAATAGAGACGCGACACATGTGCTGACTCCTTGAATAGAGATTGACGGTACGCCACCGCTGCACGTGACCCGTCGCTGTCACAACGCGACCCTCGCGAGTGGCGTTTCATCGGTTTTCGAAGGTTCCCATCGGTTTTCACAGGGAGCAATCCTTATTGACGCAAAGCATCCACCCTCTACCGTTGTGGAAAACAACTTATTCACAATATGTATTAAAAGGGTTAGTATTGTACCTTTCCAACCGTACCAAACACTTCATTATACACACTATATGCATTTATACAGATCCAATTGACCAATGACGTCCGACTCGCCGCGGCCGTAAACGTCAACGTTGAACCAATTTGGGGCTTATCCGTCGCCAGGAGCTACTTGCCAATTGCCAACTCGCCCTCGACCCCGCACGTCCGTCGATCCTCCCCCTCCTCCCCCTCTCCGCGCGCGCCATGACGTCCCCGTACGGCCCCCAGGGCTTCCGCGAGTGCCTCGGCGACTACCGCGCCGAGGCGGACCTCGAGCAGCCCTCGCAGCCGCTCTACCGCTTCCAGCGCGCGCTCCCGCGGCTGCCCGTGCCCAAGCTCGCCGACACGGTGGCGCTCTACCTCGAGACGCTGGCGCCGCTCGTCTCGCCCGAGGAGCTCGCGGTGAGCACGCGGCTGGCGCGCGCCTTTCTGTCCCCGGGCGGCGCCGGCGAGGAGCTGCAGCGGCGGCTGGCGGCGCGCGCCGCGGAGCGCGGCGACTCTAGCTTCCTGGCCGAGTGGTGGAACACGCTGGGCTACCTGCAGGTGCGCGACCCGGTGGTCTTCAACGTGAGCTACTTCTTCCACTTCGCCGACAGCGCGCACCGCGAGCAGCGCTCGAGCGCCGGCCGCGCCGCCGCCCTCCTGCGTGGGGCGATGGAGTTCCGCGGGCTCGTGGCCAGCGGACAGCTCGAGCCCGAGCAGCTCGGGCGCGATAAGACGCCCGTGTGCGCCACGGCCTACAAGTACATGTTCAACGCCTGCCGCGTACCGCGCCGCGGGTCGGACACGTATCGCATCTACGACCCCGCGCGGCACAACCACGTCGTGGTGCTGCGCCGCGGCCGCTTCTTCCGGCTCGAGATGCTCAACACGCACGGCGGCGTGCTGAGCTTCCAGCAGCTCCGGGCGCAGCTGGAGCGCGTCATCGCGCTCGCGGACGCCCCCGAGAGCGCCGACGTGCCGCCTGTGGGCGCGCTGACGGCCGAGGACCGCGACACGTGGGCCGACGCGCGCGAAGAGCTCCTGCGCGCCCATGAAGGCAACGCCGAGACGCTCCAGGCCATTGAGAGCGCCGTGCTCGTGCTCAACCTGGACGCGCAGGCGCCGCCCGTGGCGCGCGCCGAGGTGGCGCGCGCGCTGTGGCACGGCGACGGGCGCAACCGCTGGTTCGACAAGTGCGTCCAGCTCATGGTGTTTGAGAACGGCAAGGCCGGGCTGCTGGGCGAGCACTCGATGCTGGACGGCATGCCCATGGCGCGCTTCGCCGACTTTGTGCTCACGCGGCTGGCGAACAGGCAGGTCGCCATGGGCCGCGACCACGCGCCGCCGACGGCGCCCGTGGCGGAGCTGCGCTTCCACGTGTCGGCGGGCACGGCGCGCGCGATCCGCCAGGCGGAGGAGACGTTCGACGCGACGGCGGCCGACCACGAGGTGCACGTCGAGTCGTTCCGCGGGTTCGGCAGCCGCGCCATCAAGCAGATGCGCTGCAGCCCCGACGCGTTCGTGCAGCTGGCCATCCAGCTCGCGTACAAGAAGCTCTTTGGTAAGGCCGCGGCCACGTACGAGGCCTCGCAGACGCGCGTCTTTTTGCACGGACGCACCGAGACGACGCGCAGCTGCTCGGCCCAGAGCGCCGCCTTCACGGCCGCCATGGCGCCCGACAGCGACACGTCGGCGGACGACAAGCGCGCGCTGCTGCTGGCCGCCGCCAACGCCCACGTGCGCTACATGCGCCGCGCGGGCCAGGGCCTGGGCGTGGACCGGCACTTGCTGGCGCTGCGGCTGCTCGTACGGCCCGGCGAGTCGGTGCCGTTCTTGGAGGACCCGGCGATGAGCACGTCGCGCTACTGGCTCGTGTCGACGAGCCACCTGACCAACGAGCGCTTCGACGGCTGGGGCTGGGGAGAGGTCGTGCCCGAGGGCCTCGGCATCGCCTACAGCATCAAGAACCACGCCGTGCAGTTCAACATTGCGTGCCGCCAGCACGGCGGCTGGGCCGCCAAGATGGGCCACCTGCTCGAGGAGAGCCTGGTCGAGATGCAGCAGCTCTTCCCGGCCGGCGACAGCGGCGCCAAGCCGCCTGCTAAGCTCTAGGTGCCGGGAGATGACAGCTGCCGGGGGTCGGTGGTGGGGGGAGGGAACAGCAAGAAGGCATGCATTGCGAGCGACTCGGGAGGCCGATGCGGAGCTGCTTGGCGCCTACAGACCGGGCCAGTCGGGCAGGTGCTCCTTGTCGGCGTCCGTGTTGACGCGCTCCGTCTTAAATAGCTCAATAAACTGCCCACGCACGGACAGCGACGACCAATGCGGCGGTTAGTGGACACGCACTTGCTGCAGGTCGCACCTGGCTGGACATGGGTACGCTAGGAGGCGACGGTACGAGATGCCCGTCCGACATTTATCGAGTACGACGTACCTGCTGGTCCATCATGCGCGGCTTGGGCGCCGAGAAGCGAATGTACTCGTCAAAGATGGAGCTGAAGGCCCACTTCTGCACCTTGCGCAGCGAGCCGACCAGACAGCCCGTGCGGTGCTGTGCGCCGCCATAGTTAGGCATCGTCAGCCAGTCCGTCGTCAGTCATGCATACAACCCGTCCGTCCGTCCGTCCGTCCGTCTACTACGTAACGTAGCTCCATTGGACGCATCGGACAGCGTAGGGTATCCATCCAAGCACGTGCCTTGCCCTTGTTGCAGTGGATGAGCATCGGGTGGTTCCGCCGGTCCAGGACGGCCTGCAGCGCCGCGACTATACCCGCCTCGGGGATGTCTACGAACGGCTCCTATGGTGTAACCCACGCGTAACCCACGCGCGCAGGTCATTTTCCCTTCCATACAAGATCCATGGGGTACATTCCATACCCCACATGAGCGTATGCACGCACCTTGTTGCCGGGGACGCCGAACTGCAGCAGCGTGATGCCGTTCTGCCGGTTGAAGGCCGAGTTGGCGAGCGGGTAGTCCTCCAGCACAAGCGTGAGGATGGACTTGAGCCGCAGCGACTTCTTGAGGAACGCAAAGTTCTTCTTCTTGGGGAACCCGCTGCGGTACAGGCCCTTCTCGATCATGGCGAAGTTCTCGGGCGGGATGAGCTCCTCGTACTCGCCGTCCTCCTCCTCCTCCGTCTCGCCCCCGGCCACCCCCGCCGCGCCCATAGGGGAGCCGGGGGCCTCCTCCGCCCGCACGACGCACTCGCGCACGCGCCCCACCGCGCCTACAGACGTCGCCGCCGCCGCCAAGACGACGCCCACGCTCGCCATCTCGGTCGTCAAGTGATCCGTCGATATGTACGAACTTGGTGAGGGTTACGTATTGGTAAGTACGGTTACACTATGACTCGAGTAAGTTCGCATGCGAGCCGCGGTCTTCAGGGTTATTACAGAAGTTACCCTTTTGACAGTCGACCCCACACACTAGTGGGCTGACTGGCCATGGCGTGGAAGGCGAGCGTGCGGCTGCACAAGCTCTTCGCGGCCGAAGTGCGTGGCCTACACCTCTCCATGCGCACCACCTCCCGCGCAGGGTCTAAGTGCGTGTTCATCACCACCTGTCTTCACTGCTTAGGTGGAGCGCGCGGAGCGTCTGGACCGCGAGGGCGAGCAGGTGCTGTCGTCGCTGGCCAACGTCTCGCAGCGCGTGCCCTTGCTCGCTCGCGCCGACAGCGACGCGCTGGGCGTCGTGGCGCTCTCTGGCGACGCGCGCGAGCGACTGCTGCGGCGGCACCTGGTGGCGCTGGACAAGAGCCGCGCGTTCCTCGCGGCCGTCGAGCGCGACTACGCCGAGCTCGTGGCCGGGCTGCCGCCGCTGCTGAGCGACGCGCTGGCCGCGCTGGCGGCCTTGCTGGACGCCGACGGGCCCTCCGACGGCGCGCTGGGCGCGATGCGGCGGCTCGAGTGGATGGAGGACGTCGCGGGCATGCTGCAGCGCGAGCTGGCGCGCAAGCAGGCGCTGGTGGGCCGCGTGGAGCTGCACGACGCCGCGCAGCTGGCCGCTCTCCACGCGCAGTGGCCCTCGCGTAGCCGCTGGAGCAACGTCTCGGCCGACTACGGTGCGCTTTTTGCCTGGTACAACGGGGCTGTTTGCGTGGGAGCGAGCTGTGGAGAGGCTTACGGTGCATGCGTGTGTGTGTGCATGGGGTGGACGCAGTGCGATCAGGGCTGGAACCGGTGCCGACGCTGCCGAAAGGCGAGGAGGGCGCGGGCAGCCGTGGAGGCGACGAGCAGAGCAAGAAGAAGCCCAAGAAGAAGAAGAAGAAGCAGACGGACAAGGGCCAGCACTAGGAAGAGGGAGGGAGGGAGGGAGGGAGGGAGG
>JAADXZ010000902.1:0-11638 GCA_023338055.1 Phytopythium mirpurense
CCCCCCCCCCCCCCCCCCCCCGATCCAGCTCGACACGGGGCGGCCCGATGGGCAAGGCGGACCTGTACCGCATGGCTCGGCCGCGCGCAACAAGCAGAGTGCCAGTCGTTCACTGTGACGGGGTTACACGTGGCGTACCAGGGGTACGCCATCGCGCGCTGTAAATATTTGTATTTACACGTAATTACAACGTGCTTGCGTGTAGTGTAAGGTACACTACACGAGAATGGTTTCTAGCGGACTAGTGTGGCCTACATTAGTCTTTGCCTATTTTTGGACAGCCTCGTGTTGGCTGGTCCTCGCTCTTTCAGTCTTTCCATTGGTTGGAAAGCCCGGGACTTTTCACCAATCAAGGTGCTCGGAGGCACGTCGGGCTCTCACGTCCACCCATGAGAGCCTGTCACAGTTTGTACTTAGTTGTAGAGGCTAGAAACCATGGCGCCCGTCCAGCGGGGCGCCCTAACCTTTTTCAATTCAGTTCTCAATTTTCCCTCAAAGACAGAGTTTAGTTATTTGTAATTCTATTCGAAAATCGAATAGATTTTATATTTAAATTACGCTTACTATAGTCAGCGCCAGTGTGAGTCTGTAACCGAGCCCGGTTACACGCCCTCAAACGGTTTAGGTTGAAATATTCGCTACTGCCTTATCGATCGAATAAAACATGGATTCAAGGCCGTGCCAGCACGGGGAAGCTCTGGATTCTGATGGGCAATGGACGCCTTCCAAAACCGCTTTCGGGTCTCGATAATTCGCGCTTAATCACCCTGGATAAATCCATGAGTTTGGTGAGACGCAGATCCGGTCTCACCAAACTTATGTTTAATTGCGAGTCGCAGACTCTCATATTGCAACCAAATAATTTTTAACTTGGTTAAAGTATTTTTTTTTGGCAAGAGTTGACAACTTGCAACAAATGTACGCCCGCGTTTAATCAACGGTACCTCTTATCAGTAGAAATACGGCGTGTGTTTGTAAAAATGAAACTGCAAAAATTGATCACACATTATGTCGTCTTAGAGGGGTTTTGGAAGGCGCCCAATGACACCGCAACCACTTTCATTGCCGTGCCGCTCGCCTACGGCGAGCCTCGCCAATTGCTGCCAGGCTGATGCGTTGTTGTTATATTGATGATCGCGGGCAGCATGAACAGGCTTCTTCTTTAACAATCTAAGTGGCTACCCGGCGACCCCATGACTTGCTGGTCGACACACAGCGACTGCATCACTGCATCGCGAGCACCTCAGTCCGAATCTTGTCCACGAAGGACTCGCAATCCGAGATCGACCGCCCTCTTCTCTCCACGACAAAAGCAAATCACAGTACTTTACCACCTGAGAAGTAATTTATAAATTCATATTGTTGCATGAATGTAGCGCATAAGATTAACCAAGAGAAGAGATTCGTGCAACTATGCATAAACGGATGTATAATATTGATTTGCACAGGTCAGTAGATTTTGAGTTTTTCGCCTCGAAGTGAAAACTACATAACTTGCTTAAACGATACTTACCAAACGTTGGTACCTACTGCGGCTCGTATTCATTTAACTACTCTGAAAGAATGCAAGAGAACAATGCGCCTGGGTCGTTTTATTACAATGGAGTTGCGCAACTCCAACCAGAAAATATAAGTTGTAATAGAATCACAAAAAGTTGCATTAACGAGAGCCAACGACACTACTGAAGGCCGGACGACACAAAAGTTGGAGGTTACATTGATCATTTCTAATATTATCCAATTATGTGTCGTCAATTCAGCACAACAAAATGTCGTGCAACACAAGTCCCAAATATAGTGTGAGACATTACATTTTGTGCTGAACCATTTCTTCAGCCACGCGGCCGCGTCACGTCGTTGTGCAGGCGCATTTTTGGGCTCACATTGAGGAACGACCGACTGCTTGGGACGAGCGCTTAGGACAGACGAGCGGCAAGACAAGACCGACAAGAAGAGAGCGAGCATGTCCGACAAGGCGGAGAACACGAGCGCCAAGCAGCCCTTGAAGCCGCTGCATGTGGTCGTGGCACCGGAGGACGTGGTGCCGTCGTCGTCGGTCGTCGAGGCCATGGAGACGACGGCCAAGCATCTACTCCAGTCGCCGCGTGGCTCGCCCGCGGCGGGGTTGCGTAGCCCTGTGACGGTGGACCAGAAGCCGATCCTGATGCCCAAGCCCATGTCCATCTAGCGTGGGGACAAGCGAGCGGACCAGCTTATGGAGCGCGATTGAAGAGAGAGAAACTAAGTTGCTACAGTGCCAAAGGAAGGCTAGGGAAGGTGCGGGGGGGAGGTCAAGCGCCGGGCAGCCGAGTTCCTATTCGCAAGGCAATCACCGCGCGACCTTTTGGTGCCTTCTCGATTCATCCAACTAATACACTACTGTGATGCCATTGAGCTTTGGTAACATCCCCCTCCTTGAGAGATACTATAACGCAGTTCTTCATGTAGTTGATGGTCAATCCGTAAAGGCCAGGGCCGCATCGCTGTGCAAGTATAGAGGGTAGCGGTGTTGTCTTGTGGGAACGTCGGGTGAGCGGTGTAATGACGCTGGCGGCCATTTGCACAGTCGGTAGCGCGTGCGTCCAGGGGAAAAAATGTTCTCCATGTACTTCATGTAGTACCATTGTTGAGTGTGAGTTCACTGAGCCAAGAAACAGACGACGAAGCACCTGCACCGGTGGCGTTCAGTGGCACCGGTACAGCTGCTCGTGCTCTACACAACACTATGCTTGCGATCCGCGTGCTAACATTATTTAGAGTTGACCCGGAATGCGCGATCACTCCTGCAAAGCCTGATCGATTTGTCAATCTACGCTGTGCAATGTAAATACGATCGATGCGCGGCGAGTCATCGATGAGACGCCCTTTTCATTGGGCAGCAACTACGTTCCCTACGAATGCGCGATCACTTCTGGTGCAATGGCTGATGGATTTGTCCACCTATATTGTGCAGTGTTAATTCGATCAGTCGAAGATGTCATCGACTCCTGGGGTCCGTTGTCGTGCCAACGAGAGCTCGATCGACGCGCGGCGAATCATCGCCGACACGACCATTTCATTGGGCAGTCACTACGTTCCGGTGAATTGCCAGCTCCCTCCGCAAGCAATTGATACGGACGAACCTGTAATACGGCAACTCGGGTGCTAGGTAGGCACCCTTAGTCGAGTCATGGATAGGACGCTACTGTACTATTGCAGCATGACCTGCCGCTAGAGGAGCCCATTTTCGATTTGGAAGTCAAGTCCAGAAGCCGACCACATCACTCCAGTATCGCCAGGGGCTCACGCGAAGATGGTCTACGCGCAAGAGGTCGATCTGGAAAAGAGTTCCGCCAACTCGTTCGTGCGCCTCGACTCGGCGGCAAACGTGCCCATCGAGTACGCCAACGGCGACACCTGGTACGCCAGAGCCCAGCGCTGGGCGGAGGAGCACAACATGGAGCAGCGCAGTATCGAGCGCGTGCCCGAGGACGAGCGCACTGATACGTCGTTGTTCAACGTCTGTACCATGGTGGGTGGATCTTGTGTTGGTTGGCTGCGGCTGAAGCTCTGGCTGATATTGTACTTGCGCGCGACTTGTTGCAGTGGCTGTCCCCCAATATGGTGATGGGTCACTTCGCCGTTGGCGTACTCTCGAAGGCCCTCTGGGGTCTGGGCGTTGTGGACGCCCTCCTCGTCATCCTCTTCGCCAACCTGGCTGGGATGATCCCTGTCTGCTACTTTGCTTGCTTTGGACCGACGTTCGGGCTGCGCCAGATGATCCTGTCGCGCTTCTGGTTCGGCTGGTACGGGGTCCGTATTGTGGCCTTCGTCAGTGTCTTCTCCGGGCTTGGCTGGTCGTGTATCAACATCATTGTCGGCGCCGAGCTGGTCCACGCGGTCAGCTCCGACATCCCCGGGTGGGCTGCTATCGTCGTTATCGCCTTCTGCACCTTCGCCATCACTCTGTTCGGCTACAAAGTCGTCCACATGTACGAGTTCTGGGCGTGGCTCCCGAACTTCATCGTGTACCTCATCCTCATCGGAATCTTCGCGCACTCGGGTGACTATGAACACATCCCTATGGGGACCGGGTCGTCCGAGGTCACGGGCGTTCTGAGCTTCTTTGCCGTCGTGTTCGGCACCGTGATCAGTCCAAGTGTCATGGCGGCCGACTACACTGTGTACCAGCCCGTGACACAGAGCAAGTGGAAGATCTTCGTGTCGACGGGTGCGGGCCTCGCCCTGCCGTCGATTTTCACCGAGTCGATCGCCGTCATCGTGATGACTGCGACGGGATCCGACCCTGACGCGACGGACAACCGGTACCTCAACGGCTACAACGAGGCGGGTGCAGGAGGCTTGATCGGCGCCGTACTCATCCCTCCGCTTGGCGACTTTGGGCGCTTCTGCATGATCATCATGGCGCTCTCGACCATCGCCATCAACTGCGCCAACATCTACTCCGTCTCGCTCAACATCAAGGTACTCGGAAGGTGGACCGAGATCGTCCCGCGATTCATCTGGGCTGGCGTTGCGGCCGTGGTCTATGCCACGCTCGCCATCATCGCCTTCTCCAACTTCGAGACCGTGCTGAACAACTTCATGAACTTCATCACATGTGCGTATTCTGCTGGCGCACGCACTTGCTTTGACCTCGCGACTGACATCAATTATTTGTGTCGCAAACAGACTGGGCCACGATCTACGCGAGCGTCGCACTGACGGAACACTTTGTTTTTCGCCGCGGCTTCTCCGGCTACGAGCCAGAAGACTACAACAACCCGTCCAAGCTGCCGCTCGGGTTCGCCGCCATTTTTTCGCTTGCGCTGGGCTGCATTGGCGTCGCAATGGGCATGACGCAGACGTGGTACGCTGGGCCTCTCTCCGGACACGGTGATATTGGCTTTGAGCTCGGGTGTGCCTTTTCCGTCACTGGGCTGCTCATCGCGAGGCCGCTCGAGCTGCGCTACTTCAAGAGATAGGTGGAATTGGGCATGGAGGTCTAGGAGTAGAGAGGCCTATCAATTGTGCTTGCAAAAAGCAATGTTACCATCCGTCTGTCGACAGGTATGGCGTCATTAGCGTGCTTAGAGCAGTAGATGCTCGAATCTCCCACTGATCCAGACACGTCGAAGGCCCACACTTCCGAGATCCGGCGCGTAATAGCGGCACGAGCCGTTGCCTGCATCGCTCTCCTTGTCCATTTAATGTCGATGTCGTAGTTAAATTCTCTGGATCTGCTACTGCGGTGCCGTCGTCACCCTCTAGCTTGGCTGAGCCAACACACGGTGGGCTGTTCGAGCCAAATAGTACAACCGATTGCGGACGCCATACTGGTGCCGGCTCCAGCCACCCGCGCTCTTCGTTCCATGCTGCTCCATACAGCCATAAACCCTCCAGCACAACAAATGTATCGGCTGTGTCGTTTTGGGTCATTGCGGTGTTGCTGTTCGCAGAGCGTGTGCTCTTTCCGAAAGTGGTATCACGCAGCGAGTAATAGAGAGCTGAGCTCGGCTGCAGGCCAACGCACTTCTGGGATAAGCCAATGATGTGGGGGATTGAGACTGCAGACGCCTCAACCGCAGGAGTCCACCAATGGAAGCACTGCGGACGTTGTGCGACGTCATTTAGGGTTTCTCTATCAAGTTGTTGATCTTGCTGCTCTCGGTTGAGAAAAGCATGCCACGCCTTCATCCATTCCAGTACATCGTTGAGTGAAGCACCATCCGTTATCGCCGAGTGCTTAACCTGGCTTGCATTGAACACATGTTTCAATCCCGCTGGAACCTGATTTCTCATCACTGCCGATGCTTGCTGAAGCGCCCACTTGGCACTGGCTTGAGCTGAAAAAGACGGCGACAGTCGCTGATGAGTGTCGCCGGCATTCGGTATACCATTTTCAAGCTCGCTCAGCGTTGTCATCGGCCCTTGACGCTTATCAACGAATTGAATCCCGACTTGATGGAATAGCGTCTCGAAGAATTGGCGAGTTGACTGGAGAAGGTTGGTGTGCGCATCTTGCATCGCAGTCTGGATCTCTTTGAGTGATTGCATCTCCGGTCCATGTTCAGTGGCACATATATGGAGCCCTAGGTCCGCTATTGAAGCTGGATCGCTATCTTCTCCATATGTATGCGCTGCTGGCTGTCCATTATGAACAGGAAGAACATCCACCAGTATGGACCGAATCACTTCGTACACGGCATCCAATGGCAGCTCCCCACACTCACCGACGCCAATTCCGTATACCCACGGGCAGACCCGACCACCACGACCTTCTTTAAACGCGTCGAACACCTCACTCGTACCAAACAGCTGGGCACGGAGCTGCGAATCCACAGCTCTATCGATATTTTGAGCTCGAGACCACATCTCGCTCAGCCAGATTTCCAAGCTCGCTACAGTACCGATCGCCTCAACTGGCAATAGCACTCGGCAATTGTTTTCATCCACGAGTGGCAATACTGTTGAGCATCTATTGTCGAGATCTAACGCATGAATGACACCACCGGTATCCGATTGCTGCAGACCCCGCATTAGCCTGAAACACTCACGTAGTAGACGCTCGAGGAACATTTGTTCCCACTCCCCACTCGCCAAGCGCGTGTACACCCCGAGAACGGCTCGCCCACCTCGTTCTTCTACTCTGCTATCGGGTATCTTGCCAACACTACGGTTGGTCTCGTGTGTTATCAGTGCGAGTTGGCTCACACTGGTCGTTAGGTTGTCCTCCGAGTACCGCGGGAGGCTTCCTCCGATAGCCGCAGATTCTTCAGCACGGAAGGACAAGATGGCGTGAAAAAATGCGGTCGCAGCCATCAATTCTCCGAACTCGGGTGGCCACATACTGGGTGCTAACGCTAAATCTTCGCTAGATTTGGCGCTCGTCGATGCGCTGCTTAGTATTGTCTCGAACGGATAGTAGACAATTCGCAGCATCGCTTCTTGAAGGTAACGTTGGAGCAAGCTCTCACTCTTACTGTCGCTACTTCCGAGCCGAGATTGGGTGGTGGCTCGAGAATACACCACACTTTTTCTCAAATGCATTGGCACTTCGTCAGGATTTGTCACGACAGCGAGCAAGCGAGGGTACGAAGGCGAAACAAGCGCAGCCTCCGATTCACGGAGTAACATCGACTTGGAGCTTGACTCGCGTCGATAACCCCTAAAGCTTCTTTGTGGAGCCAGCCGCGGGGCGACCAGTAACGGACGCTCGGGTTCACGAGTTCGAGTTTGATTCTGGCTGTTCAGTCGAGTGATTGGGGCCGATGGAGTAGTCACACGACTAGTTGTTGACTCATCATGGTTGGTGCTACTTCGGGCATGAGTGATCGATGTCGCCTTCGCGAATGTCCTGTACAGGATGCGAAAGAAGTGTTGCCAGCCATCTACACGTTGAGTTGAAGCAGACATGTTAATGAGCGCCATCGGCATCGTTTCAAGCGTGTCAATGTGGTTCTTCTCGAGATCAAGCATGTCCTGGAAACGACCAAGAGTGAGCAGCAACGGATGCGGTCTGCTGACACGGGGAAGGATGTCAACAGTGTTGTTGTCCGACGAGTCGGTAGATTCTGTAGCAAGGAGAACAGATCTCGGCAACTCGTACGGCTTGGAAGAGCCGCTACTCGTACTGACAGCTCGCCCATGCTGCGCAATATGTTTGAGTACTGCTAGCCGAAGATCCAAAGAGTTCAACACTCCAAAGAACACAGCTCGAAGGAACGAGAAACTGTCGAAGGAGTGTGGCGACAGCAATACAACCCCAGTAGTCTCGGGAATAGACTCTAGCGCGGCTGCCCAGCTTCCCGCTACCCCCAATTGACTTGATGCGTCCGTGTTGTTCGCGAATGCAGTGGCTCCATAATACCCCATTGATTTTTGGCAGAGCAGTGGCACAAGTTCCGGATACAAACATATCCCGGCTTGAATGCGTTCGACTCGCGTCGGCACATTATTCAATAAATCCTGCAATCTGGTCGTCTGAATGCTCTCCGCGCGGTCGCTCTCCTTGCGTTGTCCAAGACAACAGGACAGAAACGCCTCAGCTAAGCGCTTCCTGCCATCACCAGCATTGTTGATGCTGAGCTGTACAAGCGCCTGCTGGATAGAGTCGCTATTTGCAATACAGCATTTTTGCTGAAGTCTGACTGCTGATAGAACGGATCGGACACTTAAGAGATTGTCACGTCGTTCTTCTGTTATGTCGACATTGTCTGCAGCAACTCTTTCCGCATCTCTCAGCGAAGCACTGTCGATGGGTGAGGTGTTGGCAGCCCCTACGACTCCAAGAAGCTTCTGCCTAGTGGTATTACTTTGCGGCTTCTCCAAATTGAGGTATAATCGGGTCAGAAAATAGCGCCACGAACTCTCAGTCGAAACCAATGGTTCCAGCAGTTGTAGTAATCGTGATAGCACCGCAGCAGATGATGGCGTTCCTTCAGGTTCGATACCATTGCTCTGTCGGGTTACAGGCACCAGACGACCCACCTGGCGCGTTAAGTTAGCGGCAGAGCGGAGAGATCTAGGCGTCGTAGGCGCCTCCATCCAATTTCTCGGACTCGATACTGGGGATGAATGTGGCGAATAGTCTGGCGTGGCAAAGGCTGAGTTTGTTGCCGGCTTCAATGCACGAAAGAATAGTGGCAGGAACGTTTGCAGCGTAAGCGGCGGTAGCTCTTCCGCCAGTGCGCTTTTGTGACGAGATCTGGAAGAAACAGAAGCTACGGCGCTGAACACTGCAGCTCCAATGCTTGCGAGCTTCGACCTGCTCTTCCTGATGCTACCGACTCGCCGAGAAACCTCCGTCAAGCGCTTCTGAATTGATATGCGGCCCTCTTTTGTCACATTGCATTGGTCACGCAATTGCTCCATCTTTGAGACTTGGAAGTCTCCCTCTTTGACGGCCACTTCTGTTAGCTCCACCAGCATTGCGTGTTTGATGTCTTGGTCTCTAAGCGTGCGTATGGAGTCTCGTAATGACAGCTCAAGGTTCAACATACCTTCGTCGCTTTTTCGTTCTTGCTTTGGAGTCCACAGTTGGTCGAGAATAACGTCTTGAACTTCGTCATCAGTCACCTCAGCACTCACGACTGGTATGCGGATCAAGCTGTCGCCAAAAGCGTCGTGGCCGTGATGCGACGCCAAAACAAGTTTGAACTTTGCATCGATCGGAACCAACTGGTGTGGATACTTTAAGGTTGTACTTGTTTTCACTCGATCCGCGTCATGCTGGTCATTTCCCTCCTCACCACTCATTTGCTTCGCTGGCAACTTCAAGTACATCCGGCCGTCATATTCAGTCACTTGCCAGTCAAAAATCGCCTTCAAACCACTTCGGTCGACCCTACCGACCGTATCGGAGGGCTCGACGTCGATCACTAACAACTGGTAGCCGTCTTGAACAGCACTAAGGAGCACTTCATCGAAGTCTGTAGCTCGCGCATAGACCATTTGGAGGTTCTCCCACCGCCAAAATCCGCGTGCACTACTCACAACCCTCTCCTCCATGAGCTGGTTGAATTCGGTGATCATCACGACAAACAGTCCGGGCGTCGTTGCCAATGTCGCCAAAAGGAACATGTCGTGAAGACAGCGCTTGGAGAAGCATGTTCCACTAACACACATCTGTTCCAAATTGATCACATTGATCTTGTTGGCCTCAATGAGTGATTCGATCGAATCTGCGCATTCTCCACTGATTTGAGAGTCGCTATCCACGGGCAATGTGGTCACACCAAACGAGGGGAGAAACACGCACTGTGTTTGACCCCCTCCCGAAGTTTCTGCACCATTCAATCTTGTGTATGCTATTTGCCACAGCTCAAAGATCCGTGCGCGGTGTGGATAGGACAAATTTCCGGTATAAGTCAGCGACCCCGCGTCCATCAGCGCATTCCACCAAGCGAGCCAGTTGTCCCTCTCCACGTCAATCGCAGCCAAACGAGCCTGTGCGCGCTGCCGATCCTCTTCCAGGAACTCAAACGCAAGCTTCCCTCCTTCCAGTCTAGCAGCTCGCGACTCGCACTGCGCCACAAGCTCTTTCTTCTGCTTCTCTAGAGCGCTGGCATGCACGGTTGTCGCTTTCCAAGCAACCTCGGCTTCGGCCACTCGATCCTTACTCACCTGAAACTCTTGCATCAAAAGTTTGAGCCGCGTTTGAGCTTTCTCGAGCCGATCCAGAGCAGGTTTGACCAGCAATCTCGCCGATGCGTACTGGTGGACAGCGCGAACCCAAACAACCATCATGCTTGCCGCGACACTTTGCCGCTCAACGTCTTGGCGGTTAAAGCGCTCGTCACTCAGGTACTCTTCCTCGAGATTGTTCAAGATTTCGACGGGGACGGCGTCTTTGTCAAAGGTGAGCATCGTCTGTACGACGTTTGGATCGCTGAGGAGCTTGCGCGCGTTTTCCCACGTTGGCTCATACCGGAACAGCACGCAGATGGCATCCAGCACAAGATGGACAAGCAGGGGCGGGCTAGTGAACGATTTGATCTCGACAATGTGGCGTTTGTCGATCATCATAAGCGCTGCGTTGGCCTCATCTACGCACGCCAGCGGAATCTGCAGCTCTCGCTGGGCTTGCTCGTGCATTTCGTTCGTGATGCGAACTTGCTCCTCCGCGGCCTCTTGGAACCGCAGCATAATCTCACGGATACGGTGTGCATTCTCCTGTTGCTCGGTCGCCTTGCGCTCTAGAACATCGATTTCTTCTTGTGCAGCTCTAATTCGGACAGGCAAGTCATTGTCGCTGTTCTGAAGGCTTGTCAATGCCTCTTCCATACGTGCCAATGTGCCCAGAAATGTCTGTTCGTTCTTCTCTGCTGTCTCGAGCTCTTGAGACCGCCGCGCCAACAGCTTGGTAAACCGCGACACTGCCGCCCATGCCAGTGAAGTTGCTAACGTCTGTTCTTGTGGCAGCACTCTGGCAACAGCCAAGTGCATCTCAGCCGCTGCACCCGCCATCGTCCATAGAAACGGCTTTACACTTTCTATCGACAGCATTGAAGCCTCAACACCTGTTGTGGATCTGGTAAATATGATCTTTGGGATACTGGCAGCGAACTTGTGTAGCACTGGACGAACATCAGCGAGAAAATGTCCATAGACCAGAACTCTGAGTGCCCCAAAGTCTAGCGTTGGTGTCCCAACTACACTGCACATTGAAAATAATTGTGGAGCGCGCGATCGAACCAGTGGTTCATGCGCATGATCCACAACAACGACGACACTCAGGCGCTTTCGGATGCGGTCAATAATCTGCTGCCATTTGCCGCTTGTAATGCCCAGCGGCCGCATCAGCGACATAATAGTCGCAGTCACGCTCTCTGTCTCGACTTCACGTCGCCTCACAAAGTCGTCCATCTCCTGATGGAACTGTATCTTCGCTTGCGCTAAGTGCTTGTTCAATAACTCGCGGTACTTGTGCTCCAAATCGTCAAAGAAGTGTGAAGTTTGCACTTTGTGCGACTCAACCACTTGCTGGCGTGCCAATTCGTACTCATGTTCCCGGCGCTCCTTGATTGAGCTCTGGATCTGGATAATGCGCGCGTTGTGAGATGCTTCAATCTCGACCAAGCGCTCATCACGCACTTTGGTTGCGATCTTGATTTGTTCATCCAGCGAGAACGCGCCTGGGACATCGCCCGTCGCCATC
>JAADXZ010000903.1:0-11613 GCA_023338055.1 Phytopythium mirpurense
TATAAAAATCTACTCTGTCCGATCACTGTTCGCTGCGACTCTTCACGCCTGCGACTCCTCGATGCCCTTCTCCATGGGGTTGTGCTTCGTCCGTTTCACCGCTGCTCTTGGGCTTGGGCCTTGCTAAGGTTTCTACCATTTCCCTAGCTCTTAGCCACGGGTCAGCCAGGGTTCCACCTGGCTAGGAACTCAGCTGTTCCCTAGCTGGCTTGGATCTTAGCCACCGATCAGCTAGGGTCTCATCCAACTAAACCCTTAGCTCTTAGCCGGTTGTTCCCCGCTAAGACTTTCGTCCAGCTAGGACTTCACCCAGCTAGAGGTTCAGCTGACGTGGTCCTCAGCCGCTGATCAGCTAGCATCTTAGCTGATCTCATGTCTTCTCTCGGTCTCTCGGCTATGACTTCACATCACTCCTTCGGCTGAGTGTCGGTCACTCTCTTGGGTCCACCATGCTCTCCAACCCCAGGCTTTCTCTTGGCTGGTTCATGCTCTTGTGCGCCATCATGGTCATTTCCGTAAAATCACTACACCACAGGAGCGTCCCGAGCCGGCTGCAGGTCATCTAGCACTTGACGTACGAGTCAGAAGAGAGTCGAAGATATACGTCGTAATGGAGAACGAGACCTGCGTCGAGTAGAGTAAGGAGTTTGCGGCCCACAGCCGCCGCCCGTCGACGGCGAGCGACGCACGCTCTGACGCTACAAGAGGTTGGGGATCCCGTTGAGCTTTATGTGCACATCATTGAATTGATAATTACACGTCAGCACCCATACTCTTGTATCCCAGAAAACGCATTTCACCGTCTCAGACCTGTAAAAGCAGATATTTCACATCCAATAGTATCGCACAATCGATTTAAAAAAGAGAATTGATCACTCGTCTGAACCTTTTAAATCAATAAAACGACTAAACGTAGACTATCAATATTTCGTTTCATTTCACACCCATGTGGTCGCCTTCTCACATCAAACAAATGCACGCCCCAATCGCATTTTTGGCTCTGCCTAATCCAATCCGACCCGCCAAGGGACCACGTGCTGCCCAGTAGTACAGTAGTAGGGCGAGATCCCGAGCCACGCAGCAGGGAGGGCGCCATGGGCCAGGCGGGCTCGGTCCAGCAGCGCAGCGCCATCCGCGCGCTCATCAGCATCCGCCCGGGCGACGGCGACAAGCAGCAGATTTTGGACGCGCTGCGCGCCTTCAGCGCGGCCTTCCCGCTCCAGGTAGGGGCGTCCGTAGGGCGTCCGTAGGGCGTCCGTAGGGCGTCGCATGGTGCGGAAGTTACAGCGGCAAGTGCTCACTAGGGACGCATGGGGCGCTGCGGACAGCTCGAGGCGGGCGATGAGGCAGACGACGCCGCCGTCGCGGACGTGGACGTCAAGGAGCGGCGGCTGTTCGACGCGGTACACGCGCTGCTGCAGCAGCAGGCGGAGCGCACCGAGCGCGGCTCCAACGAGGAGCTGGTGCGTGGTGCCAAGTGCTTGTCTTGTGACGTGGTTACTGTGTACTATGTATGGCGCCGAGAGATTCGTCGCCGACTCACCGCCGCGCTTGGCAGGTGGAGCTCTTGCTGCTGAGCTTCCGGCGCGTCATCATGTGGCGCGAGATGTATCGGCTGTGCGCCAAGTGCTCCATGAAGCCCTTCCTCAACTGCCTGGTGCGTGCTGCTGCTTGCTTGGGCGCTTCCTGTCTAGTCGCCGCCTTCAACCACCCAGTCTCCGGCTCACGTCGCTCTACGTGCATACTATTGATACAGTATCTGTCGCCCCGGCTGGTGCAGTCGGCGCTGGACACCATCTCGAGCATGGTGACGGCGCCGCCGGGCGCGGACGCGGGCGAGAAGGTGGAGCGGTGGGAGATGGCGAACCGGCGCAACTTTAGCGAGGCCGGCGGCTACGAGGTGCTGCGCTCGCTGCTGGTCCAGTACAGCGCCGAGAAGCGCCGCGCGGCCGACAAGGACGTCATTCTGCGCCACGTGGTGCTGCTGTTCCACCTGACGCTCGTGTCGCGGCGGGCAACGACCGACTTCTTGACGTGCTCGCAGGTCGTTTCTCGCACGGGTTGGGGCTTTCGGAGTAACGTGATCGTCTAGCTCACCACTGCGTCGTTGGTTGGTTGGGTGTGAAGGCCGTCGGCGCGCTGATGAACGCGCGCATCTCCCTGCTAGAGCTCTGCCACGACGCCGACGCCACGGTCCAGGACTACGCGATCGACCTGGTCAAGGAGCTCTTCTCGATCACCGACCTGGACCAGGTGCACGAGCTGCAGGAGTCGGCGAGAGAGTACGGCGCGCTGCTCTACGCGCTCACCACCGCCCTGCGCGAGTCGGTAGGTGTGGCAATTTGCAGTCGCATCCGATGCTAGACCACGTGTGTGACTGACCCGTTGCCCGCCGTGTCCTGACAGAGCGACGACAGCAAGAGTGAGGGCCAGTCCACGCCGACCAACTCGGCGGGGGCGTTGCAAGACAAGTGCATCGACCTGGTCGAGATCTTCTGCGCGGGCAACACGCGGTCGAAGAAGGCCATGAGCCGGATCTTCCCGGTGGAGCTGTTCATCCCCGCGGAGAGCCGCGTGGACCTGATCGCGCGGCACACGGCCTCGTCGACGCTCGTGAGGGCCGCCACGCGCGCCAACCGGTCGCTGCCGCACTTCTCGTTCGACTTTGAGTCCATGTCGACCGCCGAGACGAAGCGCAACCGTGTCATGTCGGTCGCCAACAACGCCAAGAACATTGGCAGCGGCGCCTTCGACAAGTGGCTGAGCGACGCGCGCGCTCAGGGAGAGCACTGGCGCCACATCATCGAGAGCGTCCTGGAAACCCACGAACGCCCGGAGCTTGTCTGGCGATCGGCCATGCGTGCGGAGCTTCGTGACGCGCTTCGAGCAGAGATCGACAACCTGGAGACGGCTCGGAGGCAGCTCGACGCGAGCGCCGGCACGGTGCTTCGGTGGGAGCACGAGATGTTCTACGTCAACTACCCGTCGTTCGAGGCCGAGTTGGTCGTCAACGGCTACTTTATCGAGTACCTGCTCCCGAAGCTGAGCAATCTGGCTGACAACTTCGAGGTGGGCGACCCAATGGTGCTGGCCTGGCACCTGTCGGATCGGCTGTCCGTCGAGACCAACCAGCGGTGGCGGATCCTGTGTGTGCGGTGCCTCCGTCTCGTCCTCCGTCGCTACGCCATGACGTTCCACGGCCAGCTCCCGATCCAGAATATCCTCGCGGCTCTCGCCAACCACTGCAGCGAGTCACCTGCGTTCCTGCGCGAGGCGTTCCAGCTGCTCAACACGGCGATCGTGACAACGCGCAACGCGCCGTCCGACAACTTCAACCGCCTGAGCACGACACTGGTGCGCGCGGTGGTCGATGTAATGACGGACCCGGCGTTCATCGCGGCCTTGTCGACTCGGCGGCTTGACGACTCAGACTCGGAGGCGGACGGGAGCTCCGGCAGCGACAACGACGAGGACGACAGCGCCGACTCGGACGGCGAGCAGATCTTGGTCAAGAACACCAACGACGCCGTGGTGCGCACGGGCGTCACGCTGCTGCTGTCCATCACGACGCGCTCCAAGTTTACGCTGCTGCTGGTGCGTTCCAAGCGCATGTTCCTGTCGCGCCTGCTGGCGCTCGAGACGCTCGACCACGTGACCATCACGCGGATCCTGACGATGCTCAAGAAGGTCGCGGTGCTCGATGGGAGCCGGACGTCTTCGTTCACGATCCCTCCGAAGCGAGGCGCGGCGATGTCGACAGTGCTCAAGGCCCCTCTGGATGGGAACTGGAAGTCCCTGGCACTCGTCTACGTGCTCTTTGCAAGCTGCGACCCGAAAGGAATGGGCATGTGCTTCGCCGCCGCTGAGTTCCTGAAGGAAAACTGCGTCGCCCGAGTCGGATCTTCGTCCGTGTCCGAGTTCAGCAAGCTGCTGAATGAGGCGCTCGGGTTCAGTGGGCGCGGCATGGGCCAGTTGCTCGAGTCGGCGACGCCGAAAGCCTTCACGGAGGTGTTCAACGCGCACGAGAAGCGCGCGGCCGACGTGAACTGGGGCCGCCGACAGCGTCTCCGCCTCTACCGCTACCTGAGGAGCAAGTACATTGCGACGACCGGCGAGCAGCACCACAGCAACCAGCGCGACTCGCAGCCGGAGGGCACGGGTCTGGCGCTCGAGCCGCACGCGAGCGGTGCGGTGGACGGCGAGTACTTCCAAGACGAAGACGACATCTTCGTGGGCAACATCTTTCTCAGGTCGTACATCGAAGGCGACGGCGAGTTCTTGAACGAGTGGACGCCCGAGATGTACGCGAACCTCATCAACGCACTCTTCACGCGCCTGTCGGACCTTGGGCGCGCCAAAGGGATCCACGTGGACGGCTCGGCCTCGTCTTCTGGCCCTAGCACACTCCGCGGTCCATACGCGGAGCCGTGGGAGGTGCAGGTGCTGATCCTCAAGGCGCTTGTGCGCTTAATCCCGTCGCGCTGCTCGAGCATCAACATTCGCCGCGAGTACTACGAGTCACTGCTGGCGCCCATGAAGCGCACTTTGCTCGGCGAGGCCGACCAGATCCGTGGGATCCTGGCTCTGGAACTCGTCTTAGCGATCTTGGCAGGCCCCGTGGCACCCGAGACCTCCAGCGGCGTCAACGTATCGACTTGCATCACGTTCCTGAGCAGCAAGGGTCTGGCCGTGATCAGCGCGGCCCTCGAGCGGATGCTGCATCCCTCGTTCCAAGAGCTGCTCAAGTTCTCCGCCCGAGGCATCCACAACATGGCGCGCGTGCTGTTATACCGCGTCATGGACGTCGTAACGGCGCTGACGGGCCACGATGCTGGCGTCGCGGCGATTCAGCGTAACCCCGTCGTGGTGACAGCACTCCTCCAGCTCTCGTCGCGCCATACCATCACGACGTACTCGGAAGACGTGGCGACCGTGTGCTTGAGCTGCGTGGCGTGCCTGTGCCACTCGGAGGCGATGCGCTCGCTCGTGGTCGAGGCTGGAGGTCTGCTGTTCTTCCTGGACACGTGCGCATTCTGTCCGGCTGAGGAAAAGGCGAGTGCAGCAATGCCTGCCCTACCTGAGGATGGCGGTGATGCTGGCGCGGTAGAGCATATGCCGTCGCGGTATATCAGCGCAGTCCGAAGCGCGGCGCTTGCTCTTCGCTCGTGCTTGGGCGAAAAGGACGCGGACGAAAAGTCGGCGCTGCCGCTCTTGGTGCTCAAGCAGCTGCTCACGCCGAGCTTTATCCGGGTGCGTGCTTCATACCCAATAGGGTCGTCTGTCGGATTTTCTGACGGCTATTGCTGCTGTTTGAGCTAGATCCTACGCGCGTCTCCGGACCGCTTCATCCTGCTGCTACAGAGTCAAGAGGACATCAGCAACTCGACGCTCATTTGGAAGGCCAGGTAAGCACTGTGACTCGTGAATTCCCGTCCCAGACCGGGCACTTACCTTGCGATCATGTGGTGTGCGTCCTCCCGTCGAGTAGTATGCGTGAGCGCCTGCGCGAGTGCATCGATACGGAGCTGGCGAAGGTCGAGACGGCAGCACGCTCCAAGATCTGGCCGCGTTGGAACCCGGAGCACTTTGTGGCCGCCGACTCGTTCCGGTACCAGTACCCCGAGCTCGCGGATGAGCTCATCCTGCAAGACGTGTACCTCAACAACTTCTTGGCGGCCAATGGCGAGTCGGAGCTCGAGGACGTCGACATGTCGGCGCTGTCGGAGGCGTTGCTGATCTCGATCCAGAGCAACGAAAACGTGCTGCGCATTCTCGAAGAGGTACGTCCGGTCAGAGCGAATTACGATGCCACTGGTACCTCGAACGTGGCTCTTGACGACGTCTGTGTCCCTGCTGATCGACCAACAGCGAGGAGCGAGCGACCCGTCAAAGGAGGCAGCAGTGCGGACCATGCGAGACGCGCTCAACAAGCTCGTCAGCGCCCACCCGCAGCACAACCTGGAGGTTGGCGCTTCGGACGACCAAACGCCACCGATAACTCCGCAATCTTCGGGTGGAGACATCGCGCCGCAGGTCCTACCACCCTCAGACGTGCGAACGATGGCGGCGACTTCTGCTGCGATCGCGACCTCGACCACGTCACTGGTACTCGGCGTTCACCGGACAAACGGCAGTCTTCACGCGTATCCCGACGAGCCGAGCCCACAATACGGGCGTGAAAGCTCCGTCGACATCGAGGATTTGACTGTGTAGGCGGTTGGAATCGGGTAGTGAATCGTCTTGGGTGGGGACAGTTATAAGATGGCATTCGGCTTCAATGAAGAACATGTCATCAACACCGCATTCCGCTTCCAGCCTCATTTCCAGCTCCAGGAATCAAGTGTTAAGGCAGCACTTTGGTGCGCTCGGGGAGTGGTTGAGTCGCTTCTGCTTGTGTTTATCCGCGTACGAGTCGGCTGACACAATGGTTCGCGAGCACTGAACAAGCAGAGCGATTCGAGTCCGTCAGTGCCATACAATCTTGCACGAACTGATCGCTTCTACGCACTGGAAGTATGGCTTTCGTTGTGTAGGACTCGGCTGGCAGCAGCGGCACCGGCGGTCGCTTCCAGGCTGGTATTCTCCTGGATCTCGACTTTGTTTTGCACCGGTCGCTTCTGCTTTGATCTCCGCAGCCATCTTCCAGCTCGAGGGTAAGGCTCTCCATAGAGCGGTCAAGCTGCTCGATAGATGCCTCTTGCTGACGTATTCCTTCGCTTGTAGCGTTGCAGTCGAGCTGAGTCTGCTGGTCTTCCATGGCCGTTTTATCGACCGCTTCATCCAACTCGAGCATGTCCGATACTTCCGGAGTGATTACCTTCGTGCACATTGAAAACGATTAGCGAGGCCAATACTGCAGGTAGGAAGTAAACAGTATCTCCAGTACCATACCTCTTGCGGACTTTGGGGCGTTTTTGCATCGCTTCGATTTCCCAGGCCTTTCGCGATCCGGTCGAGCTCTCGTTGTCGATTCCGGTGGGCCTCGAGCCCCCTCTGGATTGCCTCAGTTTGCCTCCTACGTGCAAGCAACGCGGGTATTAGACGACCATAGCGCGTGAACATCGCGACTGAAGAGCGAGGCCTTGCCTATCGTTTTCCTCGACAAGACGTTGTGTCCGGCGCAGGCGTCGTGCGGTCTCCAAACGGATCCTCCGCTCCCGCAGCTTCCGCTCCTCCTCCGTCTCGCCCAGACTCGCTTTTAGCTCGGGTTGTGGCAGGCCGTTTGCCCTACTCTCGCCTTCTATCCCAGCTCTTCTATCTCTGCAATGGATGCGTGTTAGCTACTATAGTCGATGTAGAAAGCAACTCACCAATGATGGTTCTCCGACTTACCGTGGCGACGTGGCTTTGCTCTTTCGTGGACGCCTTGGCGCCACAATCGAGACGGAAGGTGTCGACACAGGGGCCACAGGCCGAGGAATAGCGCTTGCTTCTCGCTCCTGGTTGGACTGGTCCGCGACTCGCTTCATCCGGACTCGCTCCTGGGCTCGGGCGCGCCCTTCCTCGGCGACGCGCACTTTCTCGACGTACCTCTCGGCCGCCTCGATCGCCGCGAGGCGCTGCTGTTCCACCTGCTGTTGTGCTTGCTGCTGCTCCTGCTGGTTGGACCGGACGACGCGCGCTTGGGCTCGCTCGCGCGCCTGCCGGACCTTGTCCGCCTCGCGCTGCTTGCGCTGCTGCTCCGACTTGGCCGTAGGTCCTGGTCGAGTTGGCCGCGTTAACGGGAGCAGCGGCAGCTTTTGTGGCGCTGGACGCCGGCTTCCAAGGCGTGGAGCGTCAAGTTGACTCTCTAGAAGACGAGCCATAGCATCGCCACGCACGGGTTTACTCACAAAGAAGCATCTTGGTGGCGTTCAACCCATCCTTTCTGTACCGTCACTCTCGCGCCTCTCGGACCCCGTCTGGCTCGGCACGCGGGTCAACGGCGCCAGCGGAGGCAGCGCCATCATCGCTGCTGAGTTCGCGGCCTCGCAGAGCCTTCGCGCGCGCTCCAGCAGCGCCGCGCCATCTCGCGCGTCAGCGTCGTCATCCATGGTGTGCGTCCCGGCGGCGTTGTCGTCCTTTCTTGCCTGGCTTCAACGTCGCAATCATTCTGGTCCAGGAATAGTTTGCTGGCTTTATAGCAGCTGCGCACACGGTATTCTCTTACACGTGCTGCCTTGACACGTACGTTAGGTTCGATTCTACTGCGCACTTATCTCCAGTAGGTGCGATCGGACGAAACAGCAGCAGGTCGAGGACGACACGGCGCGAGGGACTCACTACTCGAGAAGGCCACGGACGAGCTGGGCAAGCATAAATTTCCGCGCTTCTCTCCCGGGTGGAGAAGGCTCCGCTGCGCGATACACTGAGCGAGAACATGCCCGCGAGCGCGCCCCCAACCAAGCAAATTGCGCCCAAGGCGCCGGCGGCGGCTGCAGCCCACGCTGAGCTGGCGGAGCGGCTGCGGCAGGAGCGCAAGAAGCTGACGCTCTTCCGGCGCCCGCTGAGCGTGCTGTACCACTTCAGCGTCATGCTGGCGCGCTTCCTGCGCTGGCTGGCGGTGCGCGTGGTCACGCACAACGCCACGCGCTTCGTGCTGCTGCCGCTGGTGCTGCTCTGGGTCGGCGCGACGCTGGTCGAGGGCGAGCACCACGCGCTGCTGGACGAGTTCAACTCGCTCGTGCAGTTCGTCGTCTGGTGGGTCGGCCTCGGCGTGCTTTCGTCGGTCGGGCTCGGCACGGGCATGCACTCTGGCATCCTCTTTCTGTTCCCGCACATCTTCCTGGTCGTCCAGGGCGCCGAGGAGTGCCGGTCGCTCGCGTTCGACTCGCGCCACCACATGTGGTTCCGCTCCTTCGAGGCCAACTGCATCAGCGTCCCCGAGGTGTCGACCGTCACCTTCTGGGCCATCTTCTGGAAGGTCTTCTGGCCGTGCATGCTCTGGGGCGCCGGCACGGCCGCGGGCGAGATCCCGCCGTACGCGCTGAGCCGCGCCGCGCGCCTAGCCGGCCAGCGCAACGAGGAGTTCGAGGAGATCGCCGAGTCCAAGTCGCAGTACAACGTGCTCAACTGGATGAAGGAGTGGATGATCACGTTCCTCGAGAAGCACGGCTTCTTCGGCGTGCTGCTCATGTCGGCCTGGCCCAACGTCGCGTTCGACCTGTGCGGCATCTGCTGCGGCCACTTCCTCATGCCCTTCTGGACGTTCTTCGGCGCCACGCTCATCGGCAAGGCACTCATCAAGGTGAACCTGCAGGCCGCGTTCTTCATCACGATCTTCACGGACGCGCATCTGAAGAGCGTCGAGAAGCTCATCGGCCGCCTGACGCCGCCCGAGTGGGGGCTTGACTCGCGCGTCAGCGAGTTCCTGCTCGAGTGCCGCAAGAAGTTCCACACGGCGCACCTCAAGGCCACGGCGGACCATGCGGCTGGCGGATCGGGCGACACGAGCAGCGCCAGCCTGCTCTCGCAGGTGGGCTCGGTCGTCATGGTGCTCTTCATCGCCTACTTCGCCATCTCGTGCGTAGAGCAGTTCGCGCAGCAGCACGCCGCCGAGGAGGACGACAAGGCGCTCAAGAAGCTCAAGAAGAAGGACTAGGCGAGGACGCTCTCTGCGCGGTCTGCTCTCCTTCGATCCACGGTGCTTCCGGTGGAGCAGATCCCCCGCACACTACCCCCTGCAGGTACAAACGGGGCGGGCCCTACACTACCGCAGCTGTGCATCTTTTGCTTTTCCGTTCTGAGAAATCCTTTGTTGCATTCTGCCTCCTTTAGAGTCCGCGCGGCGAGCAGGAGGCGCCTTACCAATATAGAGGAATCCATCTCTGTCTGGTCAGCTCTTGCGCTTGCCCTTGGACGCGTCGCGTAGGCGTCCGTCGGACCGCTGGAGCTCCTCTAGCCGCAGCTTCTCCGCCTGGGCCAGCGCCAAATCTCCATTCTGCTTACCCATCCACGGCAGTCAGTTCACGTGCGCGCAGTCCATTACGACACAGTCCAGGCTGGAGGAGCCTCCCCTCGAACCTTGAGCGCGACGAGGTCTTCGCGGAACCGCACATCCGACGGCAGGGCGTTGGGCACCGGTCGGTGCTCGAAGACGGGCTCGGACTCGACGTGCCAGTAGCTAAAGCACAGGGATATCGCTTTAGCTCCGGCCCTCCTTGCTTCGGAACGAGACGCGGGACGTACGTCTTGCCGTCGAACTGGAGGTGTGAGGTCCACGAGCCCTGGGCCTTGGAGATGGGTTGCTTGGTCGACTTCTGCACCAAGACCAACAGAGCGCGAGGCACGGTTAACGCAAGGAGTTGGCGTCGAGCGGCGCTGGCGTACGCGGTGCACACCCACCGCACCTTGGTCGCAAAGATCTGACCCTTGATGTCGTCCGCCTGGGCCTTCTTGAGGAATCCGTTGTTGGCGTCGAACGTGAGCTCCGCGCGAAGCCCGTTCGCGCTGTCCTCGAACGTCGCGGAGCCCACAATCTCCACCACGCGCTCCCCGAGCAGCAGCCCGCTCATCTACGTGTGAAGCAGGCAGGCAGGCACTTGCTCAGCGTCAACTGTGCGGTCCGGCGCGTCGACTCGGACGAACCTTGATCTGCGGCACAGTGTACGTGACGACTTGTCCGCCCTGGAACTCGAGCTTAGCGGATCCAATCTGCCAGTGACATTCATACATGTGGACACCATCAGGTCGTTTTTGGAGCTTGACGGGTCATCACGGCTACTGGCGCACCTGGTAGTTGACGATCGAGTTGCGGCTCGTGACCGACTCGAACTCGTAGACGCCCGACAGCACGTACAGGTCGCGAGGCCCCGTCACGGTGAACGCCGACCGCACTGGGTGGTGGCTCACGTGCTCCAGGAACACTCGCGCGCCGTCGGCGTAGGTGGCCTCGTACGTCTCGCCCAGGATCGGGTTGAACGGCTTGTGCTGCCCGACGCACAGGTGGTAGCCGCCAGCGACGAACGCCATGACGAGCTTCAGGCGCTCCGCCGGGTCCGCGCGGGCGAGCGCGGCCTTCTTCAGGAGCGTCGGCGCGTAGTTCCACCCGTCGGCGACGCGCTCCAGCAGCGTGCGCGGCTCGAAGATGCGGATCGGCAGCGAGATGCGCACCGCGAGCTTCCCGCTGAGGAGCTGGGCCCCGACCTGCAGCATCACCTCCTTGACCACTCCCTGCTGCTTCTTGAGCGCGTCCGCGTCGAGGAACACCAGCCCGCCGGTCTTGTTGGCGCGGAAGCCCTTCATCCAGTGCATACGGTCCGCCAGCTGCAGCTGCATCCACGAGTCCTGGTAGAGATTGATCGCTGACGACGCGTCGTCCTTGGGCTCTCCGACCTTGCGATGCGAAGGCGAAGCGCTGGGCGCCAGTTGCTCCACGTGGAGATTGACGCCGGCGAGCGACAGGCCGCGCAAGGCTGGGCCAACGCTCGACGCGCCTTTGGTCTTCATGGTGACAGCCGCAGCTTGGAGTAAGTGCGTGAGCGGCGCGATGCGCAGCAGAGGGCGGCCTAGAGAAGCGGGCGGTGGCTGGCGAAATAGACCGCGTTGGAGGCGGGAGACGACCGCGATGAACATGGCAGCGAGGCTATTAATATAGCTGCGCTGCCTCGCGGAATCCATTGAGAGAGAGAGAGA
>JAADXZ010000904.1:0-11600 GCA_023338055.1 Phytopythium mirpurense
GAGATGAGCGCCATTACGACCATCAACGCGAACGGCTCGGCCTCGTGGGTTACGTTCCGAAGCAGCGACTGCAGCGGCGACATGGTCAACAACACCCTGATCGACCTGGAGAGCCTGGGCAAGTGTGGCAACAACCGCATGATGACCACGAGTCTCAGTGCCTCAGACAAACAAGAGGGCAGCGAGTCGAAGGGCAGCGGGAATGCCGGTATGCTGTCGGTTGGAGGAGCGGCTTCTCGCCTCGTCGTCGCCGGTATCGCCATCCTCGCGGTCGTGTTCGCGCTCTAGTGTTAGAGTGAAGTCGGACAGAGCAGAACGCACATCGCATTGGCGAATCGCTTACATACGCAACTTTCAATTCACTTCTTTGCGCTATGCAGGTTGAACACGTCGAGAGTCCCTGTGCTTCTTGCATTAAGACGCTTTGATTGCACCTACGCGACTGCTGCCATGACAAATGCCTGTAGTGCTTTGAGGCGGATTTCCAGAGCAAAGACTCGTTCCTGTACCGCTAAGCGACCCCTGTCAGAGTGCGTGGGTCGCTGGTAACTCGTTCATGCCTTCCATCAACAATGGCAAAGCGCACTTTGGGTGGCGAGACGTCGTTGCCTTCAAAGTCTACGGCTTTAGAACGGCTGCAGGGCATTCACAGCACATTTGAGTTGCTGGCAGCCGTGGCCATGCGCGCATGCTCGACGCAGAAAGAGCGCTACTCCTCTACGAAGTCCTTGGCGTCCACGTCTTTGGCTGGCTAACTGGCAGCTCCACCACTGAGGCGTCGAGCGCCTTCCAGTGCCACTTTGACAAGCATCTTGCCTCCACTTTTCCTCATGTGACGAGCCGCCGATACGGTCTAGCGATCGAGCAGCAGTCACGGGAAGGGCTCATATTATATCGCAAACGCTTGAATATTCTTTAAAGCATGCGCGTGCACAGGTTGGAAAGGGTACGTCAATCGCAGTGGTCGAGTTGGCTCGCTCTTCGAAGTAGCGCCTCATGCCTTGGTAATGGTGAACGAGTCGAGCACATTGCCGGACGAGCTCGCTTCGGTGCCGATCAGCGAGAACGTGAGAGCTGAGCGGTTAACTGTGAGCGACGACACTGCGTAGTGCTGGCCGTCGCTCACCGCGTTCCACGCGACCGTGGATCCGTTGCTCACCGCGGAGTCGTGGCCTTCATTGTTCCCTGCCGCGCCCGTGACAATGTACACGGGCGCCTTGGGCGACGCGTATACTGAGCCGTCGGCTGACACTCCGTCGGCCACTTTTCCGCCCCGCGCGATCGGGAAGTGCCGCTCGTAGGCGTGCACGTGGCCGGCGACGACCACGTCGACCGCGTACTTGATGAATAGCTCCTCGAACGCCGCCTGTAGCGCGGCCGACGTCCCCGTTGGCTTTCCATCGGCGTCGGTCGCCCGCAGCGTGTACATGGCGCGGTGCATGCCCACGATAACCCACGGCGTGGCTTCTCGCCTGGCGTTGGCGGCTTGGAGGTCGCGCTCAAGCCACGCGAGCTGGTCGCCAAAGTGTCCGTAGTCACTGAACTCGTCGCCTTCCAGGAACGTGTTGCGCGGCGCGCCGGCGAAGTCCGTCTCGGTCGAGAGCGCGACGAAGTGCGCCGGTCCGTGGTCGAACGCGTACCACATGTTGCGTGCGCCGCCGCTCTCGTTCGAGGGCATGCGGAAGCGCGAGTTGAAGGCCGAGTAGTTGCTCCAGCGGCGCTGGACGCTCGCGGGCGCGAAGAAGCAGCTCGGCGAGTGGCACTCGGCCTCGTGGTTGCCGACGAGCACCATGTACGGCACGCTGGCGAGCACGGGCGCGAGCGAGTTCATCCACTGGTTGTACAGCTCCTCGTAGAAGTCTCCGAGCAGCGTCGGCAGCGACAGCCACGCGTTGTCGGCGTACGACACGTCGCCAATGTGGAACACAAAGTCGATCGGGCGCGACAGGTTCCCGAGGTACGCGCGCGTGGCTTGTGCGTTGGCGTCCGCGCCAAAGTCGCCATAGATGAGCACCTCGAAGGACGCCGCGCCAGCGTCCGAGTCGCCGCTGTTGGCGCCCGCGTCCGTCGAGCGCACGGGCCAGCGCATGGGCGAGCGGGCCGTTACAAAGGACGACACGTTGGACCGACTCGCGGCGCTCCCGACCTGGTAAAAGTACTCCGTCTGGGGCTCCAGCCCCGAGAGCGTCGCGTGGTACGAGTACAGAGAGTACCCGGCGCTGCGATCGGTCTCCGAGTCCGAGTACGAGTCCACGACGAGCGTCAGCTGGTCGCTAGCCACCGGCGAGGCCTCCACCTCGTCGGGGCTGCTGGCCAGCCACACCTGCGGCGCCTCGAGACGCGAGTACGTGGCCCACGAGACGGTCATGGCTGTTCCAGGCTCCTCGCCAGCGAACGCCAGGTGCAGCTGCTGCGGGACACGCCCCACGACGCTCATGTCCGCGCGGCAGGCCTGCGAGAAGGTGAGGTCGCCGAAGCGGAACTGGAAGGCGCACGCGTCCGCCGGCTCGCAGCGCCGCGTCGCCGTCGAGAAGGAGCACGCGGCGTCGTCCGTGAACAGCGCAGCGGCGCCATCAGCGCGCGCCCAGAGCGCCAGGAGCGGCGGGAAGAGCGCCGAGAAGAGCAGACGCATTGATACACTGAGCACCAAGGTGTGTGAGTGTGTTCAGTGAGTGAGGAGCTACGGTGGTTACGTAACTTACGTCCTTTCCAGCCTGGCTTTTTGTTCGAGCCATCCCAGAACCTCGAAAGAGTGCCTTCATGTGGGTGGGTGGATAAGTGGTTTTACTGGAGCGATTGGTATAGGCATCACTATCGATCGCCCTCTAGCGACTGCGGAGGCGCGCGCGGGCCCATGAACGAGGTCATGACGTGCTCAAGGCCTTGTACATACACGGCCCCGTTCGTGAAAAGCTGTAACTCGACGTTGACGTTCAAGGACCGAGATGTCCACGTGTACGGCACTAAATCGAGGAAATGCTCACTAAATAGAGGGGATACACACTAAATCGAGGAGATGCACCCATATCGACCTTGGGCCAAGATCCTTTCGCAATGCAATCCTGATTTGATAGCTTGTCGTCGCTGCAATATCTTCATGGCGTCCTCCCTGGGCGCTCGCACGACCGCGCGCTACCGCCAGCTGAGGGCGCAGGCGCTCACGGACACGTCCGATCGGCCGCTGGACGCGCTGCTGCTGTCGCTGCTGCTCAAGGCCGAGGCGCTCTACGCGCGGTTGGTGGCCGATGAGGAAGCTGTACAGGCGGAGGCCGCGGCCCGGCGGCTGCTGGCGGGTCTGGCGGGCACCGCCGGCCGCGTGCGGCTGCTGGAGCGGCTGAACCAGCTGCTGGACATGATCAGCCACGACTGCGGCGTGCTGGAGCCGGCCCAGGACTGGCGACGGGGGCTGCGGGTCGAGCGATCCAGACAAGCAAAGGTCGTGCTGGACGTGCTGGCGCCGGCCTCTGACGCCGATGCGGCTGCGGACGGAGCGAGCGCTGCGGTGACAGCGCGCGAGGTGGCCGAGTGGGTCGAGACGCGCGACGTGGAGGAGCAGGTGGAGCTGCTGACGCTGCTTCGCCACGCTGGCGATAGGGACGGCGTCTGGCAGTGGTCGGAGCGCGAGGCGCAGGCGCTGCAGACCGCCTTCTCTTTCGTGGCCACGGCATCGAGCGTCATTGTGGTGACGGTGCCGGACTGGTTTGCTGCGCCGTCCAGTATTGGACGCACAGGTCACAGTGGCCAGCCTGCCGAGGAGGATGTCGCGCTGCTGCCGGCTCCGGAGGGAGACAAGGAGCGCGCGCTCTTGGAGGAGCGGACGGTCAGAGAAGCGAGGCTGTGGACATCACTGCGACACCCGAATGTGATCCCGCTGCTCGGCGCGTGCCATATTGGCGGCCGGCGCTTCTTCGCCGTCAGCGCGCGCGCGACGCGGTTGAGCGCGCTCTTCGCGTCGTTGAGGCCGCAGACGGTGCGCTACAAGGTCTTCACCCCGATGATGCTGTACGAGATGGCGATGGCGCTACAGTTCGTGCACCAGCGAGGACTCGCTTTTTCTCGCGGGGACGCGGCAGGTAGTTGCCTGAGCGTGGACCACGTCTACTGCGTCCCCGAGGACGACAAGGTCCGGCTGCTGGCCGCCGGGCTGGTGAGCATGACGGGCGGTGAACGCTCTGTCGTCGATGAGCAGCAGGCCCAGGCCGATGACGTGTGCGCACTTGGCGTCGCGATGGCCGACGTGCTGGTCTTGGCGCAGATTCCGCAGTCGCTCTCGCCGACGCTGTGGAATATCATTGACCAAATGTGCCAGACGCCCGCCATCCCGCTGCAAGAGGTCGTCATACGTGTCAAGGAGATGCTGTGGAGCCGCGGCAAAGAGATGAAGCTCCCGAGCTACCCGACTGGGATGGTCACTCCGCCGCTGGAGGAGCCCTGGGCGGTCGTCGCTCCTAGCGCCGTCACGCTCAAGCGGTCGATCGGCGAGGGGTCCTTCGCATCGGTGCACATTGCGACATGGAACGGGTCGCAGGACGTGGCAGTTAAGCAGTTTCTTCCGTTTGAAAGAAGCGACGACGTGTTCACGGAGGCGGACATTCGCGCGATCACCAGAGAGGTGGCGCTGTGGTATCAGCTGCGCCACACCAACGTCCTGGAGATGTATGGTGCCAGCCGTGACGCCGACAGGCCGTTCGTCGTGTGCGAGTACGCGAGCCATGGAGACCTCCCAAGCTACCTCATGGAGAAGAACCGCGGCGTTGTTGCGCTGTGGTCGCGGCTGTTGGACGCCGCGCGGGGTCTTCAGTACCTGCACCGCAATGGCATCGTCCACGGAGATGTCAAGGGGAACAACATTGTGGTCGGGACGGATGGCGTGGCCAAGCTGATTGACTTTGGCGCGAGCTTCTTCGCCAGCATCGGGCAGCCGAAGGAGCTCGAAGGCGTCGGACGTGTATTCCTTTGGGATGTGCATCATCGAGGCCATGAGCGGGGAAACGCCGTGGGGAACGCTAGCCGAGCCGGCCGTGGCGTTCACAGTGAAGAACCAGCGGCTGCCGCCGCGCCCGGAGCGAATGGCCGAGGGCGAAATGGCGCTCGTCCAGCGCCTCTGCAGCTTCGATCCGGGCGACCGTCTGTCGATGGACTACGTCGTGCGCTACCTCGAGTGCCTCGTCGAGCGGCTCGAGGCGGGGGCCAAGATCCACAACACTCCAAAGTCGCTTCGACAGCATGGACCGAGCTTTGACGATCTGCTTCGACTGCCTGCGATCCGGCTTGAGAGACCCAGCCATCTTCTTGACTCGAGCAACTACTTCCTAACGGTCGAGATCCTCCGTCGCTGTGCCCACGAGTTGACGCGCCACCAACTCGGTGCGCTGCGGTCTCTGCTCGACGGTGCGTCCGACGACCAGAAGCTGTGGGCTGCTCGGACGCTGGGCCAGCTCGTGCTTGGCAGAGGAGATGGCGCAGCAAGAGGGGTCGCCTCTGACCGAAGAGCGGTCGTATCGGTTGTCGAATGCACCAAGTCGGAGACACGCGACCTCCAGCTTGCGGCCGCGATTGTGCTGCAGCGCCTGTCGGTGGGTAACGACGCGGTGAAGCGCTTGATCGGTAGCTGCGGCGGGCTCGAAGCGCTGCTGGCCATCCTTCGAAGCGAATCCGCTTCGTTGGAGACGAAGAAGGCAGCGATGGCCATCATGCGCAATGCCGTGACCATCGCAGCCAACAAGGCGCGCATGGCGGCGCGTCGAAGCGACGGACGAGTGGCCGAGAGCGGCTGTGCGACGGTTGTGGCGTTTGTGCGCTCCACTGTGGACGCCGGCGCGAGGAAGGAGCTGCTACCATTGCGCCTCAACGCAGTCGGTGCGCTGCGAAACCTGGCTTTTAAGCATCCCGAGTGTGTGTCTGCGATTGTCGATGAGGACGGCGTCGCGTTGCTGGTGTCGGTGCTGGAGAGCAGATCGGACGACGAGAAGGTGGAAGTGGCCGGCGCTCTGTGGAACATCGCAGCCTCCAGCACGTTACTTGGCGACCACGTCGCGACCGAGGAGGTAATGGACGTGCTGTTGCGACTGATCCCGAGCGGCGGCGGTGGTAGTCCGTCGGTGGCGCTACAGGAGCAGGTGGTCGGCGCCTTGAGCGCCGTAGTGGCTTCGGCGAGGCAGCGTGGGGCGACCGGCCGTTCCGTCAATTTGGAGGCTGTCGCATCGTCGATGAAGCGCATGGCCAAGGCGAGCAAGAGCGCTGCGGTGAGGGTCCTGGCGGCTGACTGCGTCCGTGCCGCGCTAGCTTGAAGCCGCAGCCGCACGTTGTCTCCAAGTCGAAATTGCGTTGTATTCGCCAGCATGGCACTAGCTTCAGAGCCATCCGCCCGTAACCTGCCGCTGGCCACTACCAATTTTCATGTACGTTTTCAAGTCAAGTTGGTGCCTCACTATGCTGCGGCAATGCCGGCTCGGAACAGCGGCGCCAGCTCGCTGTCCGCTAAGACGTGGTCCCTCATGGACCATCCCGAGTAGTTGCCGGAAGTCTTCCACGTCCAGAAGGCCCAGCCGCCCTCAGCGTGGCTCAGCACCTCGAGCTGCGCCGCGGCGAACTGGACGCGCTTGGCTGGCGCGTGCGCGAACTGCCCGTCGTTGACCGCGACGCTCCACTCGCCGATGAAGAGCCGGTTGTGGCCCTCGCGCGCGTTCCAGGCGTCCACCTTGCTCTGGTACGCGTCGCTGGCGGCGGCGAGCAGCTCGTCGTCCGTCAGGCCGTCGTAGCCCCAGACGAAGTACGGGTGCCACGCCATCCAGACGTTCGTGTAGCCGCCCGAGGCGTCCATGAAGCCGACCATCTGCTCCGGACCCTCCTCGTAGAAGAGCGCCATGATCGACAGCACGCAGTCGTTGCCTGTGGCGCGGATCGCCGTGTACGCGTCCTGTTAGTACGCGTACAGCACGTCCTGGTCCGTGTCGCCCGTCGGCTCGTTCAGCAAGTCGAGGCCCAGGAACGCGTCCTCGTGCTTGTATCGGTCCGCCAGGAACGACACCACCTCGAGCGTCGAGGCCACGTTCTCCGGGTACGCGCTCCAGAAATCCTTGCCCAGATCTGTCGGCGCCGAGTGCTGCTCGCCATTCTGGGACCCCTTGGCCGCGTGCATGCTGATCAGCACGGCCACGTTGTGCGTCTTGGCCCACTGGGTGACCAGCACGTCCAGCCAGTCGAGCGTGTCGGTCGGGAAGACCTCCCACCGCCGCGTGTTGGACGTGTCGTAGTCGTCGCGGCCGAGGATCCACCACCCCACGGGCACGCGCACCGTGTTGAAGCCCGCGGCAGCGATCTCCTTCATGTCTCTCTCCGTGATGAAGCTCGAGTGGTGCGTCTCGAGGCGCGCGCGCATCGCGGACGCGTCGCGAGCGGCCGTGAGGGCAATGTACTCGCCTCCAAGCGCGTCGGTGGCGTCCACGCCGAGCCATACAGACGAGTCCCGCGTCATCCAGTACTCGGCCACGAGCCAACCGCCGAGGTTGACGCCCCGAGATCTCGTCGACCCCTTCCGGATGCTCCATTGGACGTGTGGCGCCGTCGAGAGCGAGTCGTCACCGCCTCCGCTCGCTTCGCCCTCGACAGAGGCGCTTGAGCTGCTGCTGCGACTGGCGGTTGAGGGCGAGGACCGTTCACTGGAGCGCGTGAGGACGACCGACAGCGTGGCGACAATCGCAGCCAGCAAGAGGCTCACGCAGATGAGCGTGAGCCGCTGGGGCTTCATGCTATACGGTCAAGGAGCCGAGCGACGGCTCGTACTGTATATACTCTAGGTCTTCACTCAAGCAAGGGAGGGTGTTCTCGCCATGCGTATAAAAACACCGCTCGTGAAGCGACTGTGATGACGACGGCGATGTCTGCGCCTCGAGTTTGCGGACCTTGTCGCAATAGCGATCAGACCTTCACAGTTGGCAATGCGGTGGACGCAGACGACAAGCGCATCGGTGGCGAGTGGGCCAGAGCCGCGAACGACGAGCACACGGTCTTCTTTCGGCAATCCAGGCTGCTCGAGACGGTCGCGGAGACGATCCCAGTCTCGCCAACGGACGCCAGCTGCTCGAGACGGACGAATGTATTAATAGGGACGGTGAAGAGTGACAGCCGGACGCAACACGCGAGAAACAAGTCTGTGGCCGTGTGAGGCCATGTGTCGAAGCGAATTGCGATCGCCATGCCATGCGTCGGCTGTGCTGTCTCTCGATGGGAAGCGCCAACGCCAAACAACGTGCGGCCACGGAGCGCGCACCAGTCTTGAAGCTGCGTCCATCGATTCATCAGTCAGATCCTTGACATGATACGCTCATGGTCGGAGCGGGAGCTGACCACCGTCCGTAAACACATGCGCCAGAGTCCAGTTCGTTGCTCGGTCCGGACCGAGAACGCTCGCTGCTGTTTCCGCGGCGCTTGAGCCTCTCGACTCTCGCCAACATCATCTCAAAGGGTGTCCGACAGAAGCCACTGCATGCAAACCGCCAGTCATTTGCCACGGACAGAGCCTCGTCGGGTTAAATATCAATGCTCTACATATAGGTCGAAGACGCGCGGTGGGTGCTGGTTGTCACTCACTCGCATTCTCGTCAAGCAGGCACATGCATAAATAGTCGGCCGTCGGCACCAGTGGCCTGCCACTCGCACGCCTCTGCTCTCTACTGTACTCATAGCGCCCATGCTCTCCCATCTCAGCCGCTGGCAAAGTTCTCGATGAAAAAGTCGAGCGACTCGCTGAGCGTGGGCAGGTCGTCCTCGCAGAGCATGTCAAAGTCCAGCAGCGCGCTGCTGTCGTACTGGAAGCCGTCCAAGAGCGCCGAGGACGAGATGGACGACGGCGATGCACCCTCCGCCTCGCCCCCCGAGAGCATCAAGGCCTTGGCGTCCGCGTCCGGCTCGATCTTGTCCAGCGTCGGCCGCTGGCTCACCACCGGCGTCGTGGGCGCCGCCTCCACCGCCTCTGTCACCTCTTCAGCAACCTTGACCGCCTTGGGCGTCGTTGCCGTCGTCGGGGCCGGTCGAGCTGTCGGAAACCGCGTCTTGAGCGCGCCCAGCGCCCGGCGTGCGTGCTTGCGGCGCGCGTCGCCGCCCTGCGGACTGATGAGCGTGACGAGCGCGAGCACGTCGTGGTCGATGCGGTGCTCGCGGCGCAAGCGCACGGCCTTGCCCGTCTGCATGCCGTGCAGGCGACGCGAGACCTTCTCCTGGTACTTTTGCGCGTGCGTCTGCACCTGGCGCACCGAGCGCGTGCCCACGAACTCCGTGATGGACTTCCACGGACCCTGCGGGAACTTCTTGAGCGCCTCGAGGAAGCGGTCGTGCTCGTCGGGCGACCACACGCCGACCGCGCGGCCCGACGAGGAGCGGGAGGACGAGGAGGACGATGGTGTGGTGCACACTGTCAGCGGCAGCTTGAGCGTCAGGGCGGGCGACGCCGACATGAGCGACGGCGACTGCATGAGAGAGCTCGCGTCCGGATCTTCGATGGCTTGTGTCGGGTTGGCTCCGGCAGCTCGTTCACGGACCAAAGTGGTCGGTCCCTTGGGCGCAAATTCAGAAATGAGCGAGTGGGCGGTCGACTGGTTCGTGCATCTGGGCCTTCCGTTGCCCCTCGCCGGCACGTTTTGGTCCACTGGGACGCTCTGGATTTGGTCAACTCGAGCGAACCCATTTCTCGACCAGACGGGCTACTGGAGTACTTTTTTCGCCCGCGCCACAAAATGCAGCTGAAAAGATTTCTCCGAAAACGAACTTTGAGGTGTACCGTACACGAACTACTGTACACTACTTGAGCGGAACGGGAACGCGATGGGAACGCGGGGAGAAGGTGAGCGCCACTTCAGCATCTAGCAGACAGACGCAAGCTACATTTACGGATGGCTCGGTTTCGTTTCATTTCGCCGTAATTCGTCGCTCATCTGCCAAATTTGCGGCTGGCGCAAGGTTGATGCTGCTGTCGAGACTTTCATACATGTTGGTATTTGTATGCCTACCACATGATCCACTTTCGATAAGTTCAGGAACCCTGAAAGGCCAACTGAACCGCCCAGATCCTGATTTCCAAAGAGCATACAAACATCAAGTATATTAACTGAAAATCGTGTTTTTGCGCAAAAGTCAGAGTTTTGGCGATTTAAATCGCGATTTCAGTTTGGGGCCAGACAACTCAGCATGCGACGGGGCCAGCTTTGACTCGGGTTCACTATTCACTGTCAAAGTATCCAACGAGTCCATCTCGGACGTGGTTGGCGGCATGGACTCGGCCCATAAGCGCTTTGGGGCCACTCCGTTGCCGACCAAACGATGCAGCTGGCGTGCATGTACATTATGCACGGATGGATCCCTCTCCCGATGTAAGCGAGGCCTGTGCGGTGACGCAGGCTGTCCGTCCGTCTGTAGAACACGTCAGAGGTGGCTTCATGTGGAAGTCAGCAGTTTCGATCCCTCGTCGATTCCAAGCGTCGAAAAGCTGCTCAGTCTGGCCGCCAGAGCTGATGCGTTGAGTGACCAAACCTCCCCCTTAGCACGCATTGATGATGAAGAGGAGCACTGCAACACTGAAGGCACTCAGTGCACAGTGGGTGGCATGCGACTTGAGTGTGGTGGTGGCTCACATGACGCAAACGCGTTTACAGTACAGTACATCAAAGCAACAAAAAATGAGGCAAAGATCTCGTTGAAGTGATTCACGTCACGCTCTCTGTGGGATCGCACAAATGAGCGAGGTCCCACAGCCCGGCGACTCGAAATCATCGCAGGACTTGCACACAATAGCCAGCCAAGTACTGGACTGCACTTCATGTCGTGTTCGTGTCCGACGCGCCAGTGATTCGTTCCTCGCGCCTTCCTCCGGTCCGATCCAGGCTTCCTGGTGACGTCAATCAAGGCTCAATGCCCAACCTCACTGGCCCAGTGACTGGAGACTCGACGATAATACCCACGGTGGCCTCCTCCATCAGAAAACCCACCACAGCCATCGACAGCACGCCTCTTCTCCTACATGTACTCGTGGCGAAACGAACCATCAATGGCGAGCAACCCACAGTACCAGAGGCAGGCTCGTGGCTGAGCCGCGGACCCATCGAAAAGAGTCCGGACGATCCTTTCCCCTGCTTCTTCTTGCTCGAATCACTCGAGCGCTGGCGCGACTGTCTCCATGCTGGTCCTCGCACGCTGCATAGCTGCGGCCACGTCGACGACGCGTCACCCTACACCACGCACACCCGTGAACGCTCGCGGAAGATACACCCTACCTGCCGCCCTACTTGCGGCGAGTGCCCCGAAAAAAGTGTCGAGCAGCACTGTATACTCCTGAATGGCGCTCAGCTCGCGCTCGCTATCGTCCGCGCTCTGCTCTCCGCTGCGTGCGCTCCAAGGGTTCGATTCCGACCCCTTGCGGCCGTCCCTCGCGGCCGGCGCCGAGCTCTTCCACTTGGTCCCGCGCCTGCCCGTGCGCGACGCCTTGTGCCAGGCCGCGCGCTCCCCGTCGGCCGCCGCTCTGGCGCTCGCGAGCCGCTGCTCCATCCGCGCGACCTCCTCCTCCAGCTCGCGCGCCGACGCCATACGGCTCGCCACGGCTCGAAATA